>CAJQZJ010033609.1:1163937-1184422 GCA_907164525.1 Lophiomys imhausi | reverse complement strand
TGTGTGTGTGTGTGTGTGTGTGTGTGTGTGTGTGTGTGTGTGTGTGTAGGATATATATCCTAAAACTGGAACCATGGAGTTAAGGTGGGAGCAGGATGTGCAGCAGCTACCACATCAAAAATAAGATATCAGAAGTCCTATCTTGACTCATAGGAAAATTTTTACAATCTCCCTCTCTTTCTCTCTGTGAAAAACAAGCAATAGCTCCTTCCATCTCTCCCTCCATCCACATTAGCCACACACTCTGTCACATCGACCTTCCAAGAAAGGATGACACATTCCACATACGAAGTCACTCCATTATGGTCAGGCTGTGAATCTAAATGGACAACACCACATTTCATTTCCATGGCCTCAGAGTGGCTTACAAGAATGAGACTACCTACATACTCCATTCTCTACACTGACTGTTCTCACCACCCAAAACAATTAACAATTTCTCTATTCTCCAACAGGATGGATTCTCCCCTACTGCTGTGCCCTCCATCCAAGTAGACCAGTAACCCCCATATGTGCTGAGTTTGTAGCAGTAGAAAAAGAACATGCACAGGGGAGCCTGCAGAGGCTTAGACTGGAGCATCTCAGCAGGAGGGTACTATCGAGGCTTACAGGACCTGCTGAATTGGTGGGAAGTTCAAAGAAGCAAAGTTTGGCTCAGGAATGGATGCTGTCAGGAGCTGGATTGAGTCTATGATTCTTATCTTAATGACTCCTATCCTGAGGCAGGCACACTAGACGGATACTGACAGTGTGCTTGGGTAACTGTCGCTCATTGGTAGCTGGGCCAGAAGATGTGTGATATTCTGTGGCTCATGTTTTGTGTGAATTCAGGCAGCTTCTAAGTGGCCTTGTTTTTACCTTCTGTACTGTGATTGCAGTTACCTTGCCTGATTGGATGGCAGTGACTCTGTCTTCCTTAGATAGAACAACAGAGCCTACCTATCATTCCAGATCAGCCTACAGTGACACTAACGGCTAACTTGTAGTAGCAGACCCACTCAGGGTGTTGGGGCTGCTCGCCTCCTTCTTACATCTTCTGACCACAGGGCTTTACGCTGGTCCTTGGAGCTGGGGACAGTGAGGCAAGTGGTATGAAAAAGAACGCACTCTCAGGTGCCAGCCCTGCCCTGGGGAATGTTTCCTCCAATTGTGTGTGTTAGGCCCCTCAAGTGGGTCACCACCTGCTTTACAGAATCCTTGTATGCTGTCTCTGTCCTCCTTCTTCTTGTCCTCCCTTCTCTGCTTATAACTCACCATCACCCCTGCAGTGGGTCACTGAGGACTTTCCAGTCACATCACATAGATTTGCTTGGCTGCTCCATTTGTACCACGGATCATGGCCTGGATGGCTCTTTCTTATCATTCATATCTCCTTCCAAATGGGACCCTGAAGGAGAGCGTCCCAGTCCTCTCAAATAAAGACATATGATGCCAGGGTGTTTCCTTTCTCTCTTTACCTTGTTTTATTCTTTTTAATCCTTCGGTCACTATTTGAATATTTTTAATGAATATTTTTACATGTTATTTTCTGTCTTCACCAGCATCTGGATGTTTGTTGTATAACACAGACAAGTGTTTGTCTGCCTTGTTCAGCCCTTCATCTCCAGGGTTCAATCTGGTTATGTTTTCAAAGGTCAACACACATTTATTGCAACAGTATGAGAAACAAGTGATCAAGAAACACATATATGTCCTGAAAGTATGTGTTGGCAAAGAAGGAGGGATAGAATAGCAGATTCCTGGTCCTCGTGCATGGAGTATAATCCAAAATTAATCATTACTTATTTGATTTTTGCCCACATGCACAGGTTTTAGTAGGTTAAAAACCCAGGTTCACATAAATATGTGTATCAGTGTATGTGTATACACACATACACATGCACTAACTGATACCCTGATTGCCAGTTATTTTAAATGTTTAGCCTAATAGTTTAGTCCAAGTACATTTAGTAATCATATTGTACTTTAGAAGAGAATTAGATTTTTGTTTCCTATTTTTTTCAAATCCACGAGATTTGAAAATTAGAAATTTGCAAGGGCTGAATTCCTGATTCAACTGTCCCTGAATCACTTTTTAGCAACGAGGCTGCAATGGAAAAAGTGATTTTGTGGGGAGGGAGGGATGGCTGGTTCTCCCTTGTTCAGGGCCCCTTCTACCAATCACCCATTGGGGACAGCTAATGGTTGGTTGTGGTGAGAGTACTTATATTCTTATCTGCAGATTTTCCTTTTATATGGGTTCATTGAGCCAGTAGAGACCAGGCAAATACAGCATTAAACCAGGCAGGGGTCTAGTCATGCTTTCTACTTTGGGGGTGAGTGGCCATTTTCTTCTTGTGACCAGATGGTCCCCATGGCTTTTGACTTGCCTGGATTCTTTATTGGTTCAGCCTTTGTAGGCAGTGAGAATTTGTGAGTGTGTGAGGCCTTGACTGACCTAGCTGGCCGTGGCCATCTTCATTCTAAGCATCATTTTGCCCTTCTAGGAGATCCTACTAGGCAATCCCTACAGGATACACAAGGTCACTGAAAGTGTTTTGTCTTGTGCCTCAAGCTGACAACAGAGCAGTTTCTTAATTGACATTTGACAAAGCCTCCTTTGGCCAACTGCCTCTCTGTACAGCTTAGCAGAAGCCCCTCACCCGGCCTTGGGGATCTCCCTATCTTATGCTGCCCAGGACATGCTTGGACCCCTAAGTCTACCCAGAAAACTATAATTTGTCAGTCCTAGTACAGTCTCTGACTCCATTCCTCATGACATGAGGCTATTACCCAACACTCCATCACCTGAATTAGATCACTAGCAGTGGTGGTTTGAATGAAAATGGCCCCCATAGGCTTATAGAGAGTGGCACTATTAAGAGGTGTGGCCTTGTTGGAGTGTGTCACTGGGGGTGGGCTTTGAGGTCTCAAATGCTCAAGTCATACCCAGTGTGTCATTGTCTTCCTGCTGTCTGCCCATCTGGATGTAGAACTCTCAGCTCCTTCTTCATCACCATGTCTGCCAGTGTGCTACCCTGTTACCTACCTATGATGATAGTGGACCTAAACCTTTGAAACCATGTGCCAGTTCCAATTATAGAAAACAGTCCCAAATGTTTTCATTTATAAGAGTTGCCATGGTCATGGTGTCTCTTCATAGCAATAGAAACTGTATATAAGACACTAGCTCAATAATTAATACAATTTAAAAATAAGGGCTGAGGGGCTGGAATGATAGCTCAGGAGTTAAGAGCATCTACAGTCTTGAGATGACCTGGGTTCAATTCCCAGTACCCACACAGTGGTTCACAACCATCTGTAACTCCAGTTCCAGGTGATTCAATGCCCATTTCTGACTTCTATGGACACCAAATATGGACACAGTACACATACATACATGCAGGCAGAACACTCATACACATAAAATAAATATTGTTAATTTTTATTTTCATTTTTTTTTGGTTTTTCAAAAGAGAGTTTCTTTGTGTGGCCCTGGCTGTCCTGGAACATGCTCTGTAGATCAGGCTGGTCTCAAACTCAGAGATCCACCTACCTTTGCCTCCCACATGCTGGGATTAAAGGCATGCATTACCATGCCCCACTTTTTTATTTTTATTTTTAATGTTTATTTATTACTTCAGGTAACATCTCTATCACAGTACCCTCTTTCCAGCCCTCCTAGTCCCGCCCTCCTACCCTCTACCCCCTATCCCTTCCATCCCACTCCTCTGGAGTGGAGTGTCCCTACATATCAGTCCCCCACCCCATTTCAGCAGTCATATGAGGGCCAAGAGCCTCCTCATACACTGGGGGCCTACAAGGCAGCACCACTAGGGCAAAGTGTCTCATGAACAGGTATAAAAAAGTCTATGTTCCTGCTCCCTTTGTTTTTTTTTTTTAATGTTTATTTATTACTTCAGGTTACATCTCCATCATAGTGGCCTCATGCCTCACTTTTAAATTTTCCTTTCTTAATTATGAGTTTGAAGGCTGGGTACTGTGGCTCATTAGGAGACTTGAGAAAGTTGATATCTAGGGAGCTGCACATACAGGCAGACAGGCACTAAAAGAGCAGCTGAGGGCATGGTACCCTACCAGAGAGTCTAGAGGAGCAAAGGCGCAGAGAGAAACTGCAGTCTCGGGGTCAAATAGATTGGCATCTAGCCAACCCATCATTTCAGGCTCCCGAGGCCGGGCTCTGACCTGCTCCTGAATGGGGTCTTCAGATGGGGTGGGGGACTGATATGTAGGGACACTCCACTCCAGAGAAGTGGGATGGAAGGGATAGGGGGTAGAGGGTGGGAGGGTGGGACTAGGAGGGCTGGAAAGAGGGTACTGTGATAGAGATGTTACCTGAAGTAATAAATAAACATTAAAAAATAAAAATTAAAAAAATGGGGCATGGTAATGCATGCCTTTAATCCCAGCATGTGGGAGGCAAAGGTAGGTGGATCTCTGAAGGGTCTTTCTGAACCCTTCAGGTTCTGTTTTTCCTGGGTACACCAGGAATGGAGAATACAAGGCTTGACAGCTGGGGGAGCCAAGCCTCACAGATCAGAGGAAGGATGGTGCTTTAGGGGAAAATAGCAAAGTTGGTGTTAGCAGGCTTCATCTGGCTTCCACGAAGCTGTATGGAGGTACATACACAAGTCAGTATTGCTTTTTTGTGTATTCTTGCAGCAGATTCAGTTAAGTACAGCAAACCCATTGTAAGTATGGCATGGAAGAAAGCCTTCATCTATTCCAGAGAGGAAACTACCCAGGCCCCAGGCAAAGAGTTAGATGTGAGATAACCCAGGAAACCTGTAGTTCTGTCTTGGTAGCTGTGTTTCTTGATGGTCAGAATTTCTTTTGTAGTTAAATATCCTTGATTCTGCATTAGATTGATCCCATTCTATCAGAAACTAACGTACCAGGGTATTTGCTTACATATGTATACTGATCAAGGATCTGTACCCTCAACATAAAACTCAACATCATGCCAGACATTAGTGGTGCACACCTTTAATCCTAGCACTCTGGAGGCAGAGGTAGGCAGATCTCTGTGAGTTTGAGGTCAGCCTGGTCCTCAGAATGAGTTCCAGGACAGCCAAAACTACACATAGAGACCCTGTCTTAGAAAAACAAAAACAAACAACAAAAAAACCCAAAATCCATCAACATCATTATAGTATCATCTGTAGTGTGGCTTTGGTATCCCTTCCTTTTGTGGAGATCATGGAATGAAATGCTCTAGAAAGATATGGTTCACCATGACTTGGGACAGATAAAAGCTCACCTTGTTACTTGTTATGTTTCAAAGGGAATTAGCTCAACAGGGTCACCAAAATGGGTGACTGGGGAGTAACAAGTTTATTGGGAGAGCCATTAATGCCATATAGACAGAAAGCAGCAGGACTGCGGGGTGGGGTCTGAGGAGAGTTCATACTAAGGCACCAGAGACAGAGAACAGCATGGCAGATCTCTGAAGGGAGGAGTCACAGTCCATGTGACAGAAGGGGCTCTCCTATAGCTTTGTGAGGATGGGAAGCTTTTGAAGCAAGGTCCTGGCACTAGGCTCTCTGATTCCCAGGCAAAAGACAGAGAAGGGGGTGGGAACAGGATATGTGGTACCAATACCCCCTTTAATGTAAAGTTCCTTCTCCAGGTGAGAAACCCTGCACCTGAAGTCTATTAGAGGGGCTGCACAGTGTCTAACTAGTGTGCCTTCTAGCAGAGGCTGGATTCTCACATACCACAGGTCATGAATATGCCGCTCCATAAACACTCATAAAAAGTGTTCTTTAAATTCTACAACTCACACCCTACTATGCTGCTCCCTTCTTGGGAAAGACCAGTCCTATTTTCTCTTTGGGGTACTTCTGCTGAGCTTTGCTGATTAAACTTCTGCTTTGCTGAAGAAACATCTGCTCAAACTGTCTGTGTATCTTGATTGATTTCATTCAACATCTTCCACATACAGACAAGGTCATGAGGCTGAGATACTGTTTCCCCATTTCTAAGGGGATACATACCAAACCTTCCCCCCTGTTCCCTACTACCTGTCTCTCATTCTTAGAAGAAAAGAGCACCCAGTAGGTGTCCCTTCAAGAGAGAAGATAGGATGGAAGCCACCATTGCTGTACACTGGCCTGAATTTTGATCTAGGGTTTGCTGAAAGGTGTCTTTAAATGTCTGGGGCTAGAGATTGCTCCAAGGATGGTGGCTTACATAAGCATTTGGCACAGGTCCTGAAAGACTTAGCAATGAAAGAAGCGTTGTGTCCCTTCCTTGTTCTCACTGGCCACTTCCTATCTTGCACAATAAAGACTACCTATTCACCCTTCCATCATCAGCAGCAGTGGTCAAAACTCTCTGCTTCCTGTCTCGTAGAACTGTGCTGTTGGATTGTTTTATTGTCATAGACATAAAAAGTGAAAGTCATTCTGCTCAAAGCTAAGCTACACACATAGGCATGGAGCCCGAGTTTGTCCCAGGAAGCCACTGTGGTGGTTCATCTCGATTGTCAACTGGATGGCATTTAGAATCAACATGGAGACAAACTGTTGGGCCTGACTGCAGGGGATTTTTCAGATGAGGTTAACTGAGTTAGAAAGATCCACTGTAAACTTAAGTAGCATCATCCCATTTGCTGTTGTCTCAGACTTCGTGAAAGAGAGAAATCAGGCTAGTCAGATGGCTCAGTGGGTTGAGGTGCTTGACGCCAAGCCCGAGTTCAATTCTTGGGAACCCACCCAACAGAAACAAAACTGATTCCCTCAAGTTATTGTGATGGCTATTCTTGGTTACCCACTTGACTGCATCCGGAATTAACTAAAACCCAAGTGACTAGGCACACCTGGGAGGGACTTTTTTTTTTTAATTAAACTATTTGAAGTTGGAAGACCTGCTTTTAATCCAGTCCTTTTGAGGTGGAAGATCCTCCTTTAATCTGGACCACACCTTCTTCTGGCAGCCAATATAATGGACACAGAAGAAGGAAGCTTGCTCTCTTTATCTGCTTGTACTCACTCTCACTGGGAAGTCCATTCCATCATTGGCGTTAGAGCCTACTTCTTGGGGATTCCAGCATATACTGAAGACCAGCTGAGACATCCAGCCTTGTGGACTGAAGAACTACTGGATTCTTGGACATTGCATTGGTAGACAGCCATTGTTGGAGTAACTGGACCACAGCCTGTAAGCCATTCTAGTAACATACACACACACACACACACACACACACACACACACACACACATATATGTGTGTGTGTAGGGACTGGACTCTATCCTTCTGGAGCCGTAAGACAAAATAAAGTTCTTCCATACATTGCTTTGTAAATACAGCAACAGAAAGGAACCAACACAGCAGATAAAAAGCCAGATGTGACCACACATGTCTGTAATCTCAGTGTTCCCACAGCAACAGACACAACAGAAGCTTCATATGCAATAGAGAAGAAGGGACCCCGTCTCAAGTAGGATAGAAAGTGAGAGTCTTACCTCTAAGGTTGTCCTCTGACCTCAACATATGTGTCATGAAACATACAAGCTCTTACTCACACACATAAACCCACAGACATCATACACACAGAAATTTTAAAAAGTTGAAAGAGAATGACTAGAATGTTATGTTTAGGACCCATCTCACCATGCGTCAGGTCATTATGATCCGCATGATAGTGAATCGAGTTGTTTGTCATGATTAAAGGACTTGGGATGGAGATCAAACCAAACCACTTTCTTCAGTTTCACATCATTCTCCAGACACATTTGTATCCCATCATCATCATCATCATCATCATCATCATCATCATCATCATCATCATCCTTTTCTTCACACATTTAAGAAATGATATGCCAAGGGTGGGGGTATAGTCTGGAAATGCCAGACTGAGGAAGCTCAGTTAAGAGGATTGTGAGGTCATGGCCAGCTTGGGCTAATTGGAAGTGGGAGCGGGGGAGAGAAAAATCCAAAAGGAGATACCTGTGTGAGAACCTGCAAGTCTCTCTCCACAACCATAGCTCCCAGCCTGTACCCTTTTCTCAAGGCAAAAAGCAACTACTCTGTTCCGGGGATGAAGGGTCCTGCTTGAGGTTCAGCAGGCTTTTGGTGACTCTCGTGCCTGAGGTAATTCCATGGGGCACACGCTTCCCTTCTCAGAGAATTCTAGCCCTTTTGTTCATTCCTCTCAATCTGGGGGTGCTTACTAATTACTTACTAACTAATTAGTGAAACGATTTGTTAATGTCTCTAATACCTGTTCCCCACCCCAACAGGCAGAAATAGAAAATTCCCAACTAGCCCTGGGGCTTCAGCCCAGCTTGGTCCCCTCTGCTGATGCATCTTGCTCAAATTGTCATGTATCTATCTATCCATCTGTCTGTCTGTCCACTAGATCCAGTCAGTGACTTGCCTTTACAGCTCAACTCAACCCTGAGGCCAAGCTTAGTCCAGAGACCCTGCAGCTGGGCTCTTCGCCTCCAGCAGCTCCCTGTCTGGGCTACTTAATACCTAACTAAGACCTAAGCAAGACTCCTTCCATCTTTATAGGCTCTCTTCCTTTGCTTCTAGAGAGGCTTGTACGAATTCCTTGAACTCTGTTGTAGCCTCTTTTAATCTCTTGGGTAGCCATTCTGTAACAAATGTGCACATGCATAAACATACATACATACATACACAATTATCATGTGCTGTGTAATTCATGATCTGAGGCTGAACTAAGGCTGAAAAAAAGGGGGGAACTTGGCACTGCTTGTCACATTGAAGCCTTTGAAATTGACATAGTTTATAAATTTATTATTCAAAATTCTGACATTGTGGAAAGATACAAACTGTCTAGGTTCCTGCCATATGAGCTCAAAACAGTCCCTCCTCTGTTCCAACTAGGCACCTGCTAGTTCCCTCTGAGTAGGAATGCTGGAGAGGGTGTTTCTACAGAACTCCATGGCTGGCTCTCTCCTTGGTCCCTTCCAGTTGTTTTCTCTGAGTTCCAAATTTCTCCTGTCTGAGACCTAACTTCTGCACACACATGTTTGCATTAGGTTTGCTTCCAGAAAATTTCCCCTTAGTTTTCCCAGGGTCTTTTTCTGAAAATCAATAACAACAAATGGCTAACCTCTTCTCGCATATGCTGGAATTATTGGAGATTCTTTGCTGCCTCCTTACACTCTGCTGCTGTTTACGTTCTGTGAATTGAATGTTGGCAATTACAGTGGAAGGAGCTTCCCCCCCCCCAGCATATGCTGAACATGATAAAATATTTAGCACATCTTACTCTGGACTCATAATTATACTACATTCTTTCTGCCCATTTATGACTGAATTAGAATATTCAGATGTGTTTGGTGACAACTCCCACACTTTATAAGCACCAAGGGGGGAAAAATAGAATTTATTTAATTGGCTTTCACTTGGAAGGGAAATAACACCACTTGAAGCATTGCTGTATTAGAACAGATACCGTATTGCCCACAAAAATCACAGAAGCAGCCGGGCGGTGGTGCACGCCTTTAATCCCAGCACTTGGGAGGCAGAGGCAGGCGGATCTTTGTGAGTTCGAGGCCAGCCTGGTCTACAAAGTGAGTCCAGGACAGTCAAGGATACACAGAGAAACTCTGTCTCGAAAAAAACCAAAAAAAAAAAAAATCACAGAAGCTCATTCTTTGGGGAATTTCACAAGTCAACTTGCAAAGGCCACTTCAAGCTCAGCCACCCTTCACTCATTTAGCTCTTGCAGGGTCACAGTTGTCCCCTCCTCTGTCCCTCACATATTCTTTACAGAAGCCCCAGGTTTCAGGCAAAAAGGTGCAGTCTACTGTTGGCTTCCAGGCCATAAAGAGAGACTAAATGACATCCTTCATTCAGCAGATGCTGAGGGACACCTGCTCTATACCAGGCAGGCCTGCTGTGGGTGCTGGATTCCAAGATGAACTAAATGTTTTCCTTTCATTAAAGAGATCATGATCTAAGGGCAGAGATCAAAAAGAAAAGCCATGATTCATACTTTTGGAGAAGGGGCACTTTGAACTGCCTATCCCACCCAGTAAGAGGAAGAAGGTGAACAGGAAGCCTAAGAAATATTGGCAAGAGCCGGTGGGGAGGGTGAGGGAAGCTTCATTCAGCAAGGCTGCCATCTTAAAACAGAAGCAGGAGAATGTGGAAAGCAGGGGAAGAGGGAGAGGAAGCCAGGGGGAGAGGAGAGGAATCCTTGGAGAGTAGTGATCTTGGTTAACAGGAAGTACTTGGTGTGAAGGGTGTGAGGTTGGCCAATTGGAAAGCATCCTTGTGCAGATTTTGAGGGGGCTTAAATGGAGGTCCTAGAAACTGGGAGGGGCTTTTGCTTGGGATCGATTCTCATTGCTGCTTCCCTTAGAAATATTCCAGACAATGTTTTGCTGAACCTTTCTACTGCCAAAACTTGCTGGCGATCACAACCCAGGATGGACTAAAGACCTACACCCCAAGCAGGAGTGTAACAACTGCCATCACTGTTGTCGTCAGAGATGGGTAGCCACAGATGCTACTGCTGTGTTCTCGGTGCTGCTGTAACCTGTTCTGGTGTATGCTGTTTGGCTGGTCTGATGGAATCCTGATGAATTTCCCCAAGGACCTACGACTAAAGAGGTCTACATTTTCTGCCTCTATTAATATCCTTTCTTCCGTACCTTGGTTGGGAGGTGGATAGAGATATTAATATAAAAATGAATACTTTAAAACCACGCCTTCAACATTGAATTTTTGTTGTTCCTGCCTCTCCCTCCTGAGTGCTGAGATTATAAGTATGTGCCGTCATGTCCAGTTTATGCTGCACTGGGAATCAATCTGAGGGCTTCATGCTTCCTAGGAAGTACTGTACCAACTGAGCTACATCTCCAATCCAAGCCCTGTTTTAAATTCAAAGATTATATTCTTTATCTTTCATCTACTTTGGAATAGAAATGACTAGCATACTCTTTTATGAACCCACAAACTAAACAACAGATACCGAAATTCTGGTGGTCTCCAAGAAATGAAACACAAGGTCATTCTTTGAATTCTATTAAGTGAAAAACCTATTCAGGGGGCTGGAGAGATGGTTTAGAGGTTAAAAACACTGGCTGCTCTTCCAGAGGTCCTGAGTTCAATTCTCAGTAACCACATTGTGGCTCATAACCATCTATAATAGGATCTGATGCCCTCTTCTGGAATGCAAGTGTACATGAAGATAGAGCCCTCATGTACATAAAAATAAATAAATAAATATATTTTTTTAAGCCTATTCAGGCCAGCTGGGGAATGAGGGGCCACAACTGTCATTTGGGCATTAAGCAGGGTAACCCAGCGATCCCTTGATATAATTCTGGGATGCAGGAGAGCTCCCATGGATGATGGTATTTTAAGCAGTGGTATTCTGAATATTTAGTGGAGGGGGTCACTTGATGAAGTTGCAAGTCTTGGAGGCTTATTGTTTGTAAAAATACTGCTCATTCAATCTCAGAGCCTGCAGTGATCACCAAGGGAACCCCAAAGAATGCCATTGTTGGGCAGTGTCAGGAGGGAATGAACTGAAGTGTCTGAAGCTTTTGGACACAGCTTTTCCTCAAGGGGATTCGGAGGGTGAATATGGGGAGAAAACAGAAGAGCCAGTGGCACCCAGACAGAGCCGAGGGGGATAGGAGGGTGGAACAAGACATGGCAGCAGATGCAGGAGAAAAACCGAAGGAAAGGTGAATGACTAATTAGAAATGCTGGGGGTGAGACGTGTCATATGAACACCGCTATGAAACTGGGTCAAAGCTCCCCTGTTCAGAGCTGTCCTGGCTGTCAGCCTTCTGTTCTCGGACCTGCTCCATCTCTGTTTTGTGTCAACTTGCAGAGTGAGATAGTTAAGACTCTTAACTACCATAATACTGGCCACTGTCTGCCAGGGCATTTCTTGCCTGTTTTCTCTGCCTGTCTGCCACAACTCCTTTGTGATGCAAGCAAGTTCTTGCCCAAATAGGTCCCTTGAGATGCCAGTGTCTGGGGTTGGGGGACACCAACCCCTTCCTCTCTTGGGCCCTGAGGCTGGGTTGTAGTTTACCAGTTGCGAATCTTTGAGGTGCCTTTATTAGTTACTTTTCTATTGCTGTGACAAAATACCATGACCAAGGCAATGTATAAAGGAATGATTTTTTTTGTTGTTGTTGTTGTTTGTTTTTTGAGACAGGGCTTCTCTGTGTAACTGCCCTGGCTGCCCTGGAACTCATTCTGTAGACCAGACTGGCCTTGAACTCACAGAGATCCACCTGCCTCTGTGCTCCACCATGCCTGGCCAAAAGAAAGAATTTAATTGGGCTTTCAGTTCCAGTGGTTAGAGTCTATGATAGTGGAGTGAAGGTATAGGTGGCCAGGACAACAGTTAAGAGCTTATATCTTGATCCACAAGTTGGACAGAGTGGAAACACTGGGAATGATATCAGTCTTTTGAAACTTCAAAGCCTGCCCCCAGTGACACACTTCCTCCAGCAAGGCTACACCCCCTAATCCTTCCCAAACAGTTCCACCAAATGGAGACCAAGTATTCAAACACAGGAGCCCATGGGGTCATTCTCATTCAAACTTCCACAGTGTCTCACCTGTGGTACTATGATAGTTACTATCATAGCTCCTTTAAAGCCTTTGTAACTAAGTCCTATTTAATGCTGGCTTTAAATGCTGGCATGCATTTTGTTTTCCAGGAGGAACCATAACTGTCTGGGCAGAAATGAAACAAAATGTTTATAGCTACCTCCTTTAGCTATTAGACTATTGCGACCATAGACCCCCACATAAGAAATACAAACTCTCCCAGGAGTCCCATGCTGGGGAAGGAAAAAGGTGGGACTCTGATGCCAGCCAAAGTGGAGGGGTGGGGGGTGGGGCTTATCTCCTGGGAAAGCGTCACAGTTTTGACAATTGGCCAACTCACCTTCCAGGAGGAACTGGAGCTGAGACAATGATGGGTTGATGAAGGGTGGGACTACACCTTAATCCTTAGTTATCTAAACCTTTTGTGCTCTATTTAAGTGCCACTACCCCAAAGGTGGGCTTGGGATGGAGTGCGTGTGTAATGAGGGTGCAGGTGGTTATCTAGGAGGCTGCTAAGTTTGTTCCCTGACATGGACAAAAAAACTGACCAAACAGGAAATACAGGAGAGCATGCAACAGAGAAAGAAAAAGCAACCCCTTTGTCCCTCCGTATGGGAGGGGCCTAACGTTGCAAGTCTTCCAAATTGACTTTGGCTTAGGTGCCAGGGTTTGGGGTGAGGCAGCCCCAGTGATGGCCAGGGCCCACCAAGGAGGTAAGGAGTCAGGGAAGGAGGATTGAGTCAGAGAGCAAAGCTGGAAGAATCTTGTAGTTCTGACCGACTCACAAACAGGTTACTCTATTTATACAGATCTCAGAACAAAGACAGACTCATGATTTTCCGAGAGCTAGAGATCATGTCATTTTGTCCCTGAACATTTGTTTAATTTTTCATTGCATGTCCGGGGTCTCAGGTTCAATTATGTTTAGTGAGTACAGATAGAACATTTTGTTTTTATTTTCAGCCCCATAACCCCATTTCAAGGAATCTACAGAGTATCTCTGCCAAAGCAAGCATACTTAATATATGGCAGGCAGCCTGTTGTCAGGCTGGAGGCCTTGCGGTTTCAAAGCAATAGACAAGTAGAAAACATCCAAGCCAGCTCAGGTGAATTGCCACGCTTTGAATAATGTATTACTTATTAACTCTTGGTGTTCAAAATGCTACTTGCAAGTCAGCCCAAGCCTGAGAACATACTCAGGCATAAAGTTGCTGCGGCTGTTATTCAATCTCTGGTATAAATGAAATATTTGCACTGATGATCTCTATAAAAGTCTATTCAGGGCTGGAGGGATGTCTCTAAATATCAAGAGCACTGATTGCTCTTCCAGAGGACCCGGGTTCAATTCCCAGCATTCACATGGCATATTACAACTGTGTATAACTCTAGTTCCAAGGAATCTGACATCCTCACAGCAATGCACATAAAATAAAATTAAATTATTTTTAAAAATCTATTCATAAGAAAATACTTTTGTTCCTAGTTAAATGATGTGTCCATAGCCTGGTGTGACCCAGTCTTTCTATGAATGGTAAATCTTGATGCCTATCTTTCTCTTACATCTATACATGCTATTATGTAGGAAAAAGGTTATTTTAGTCACTCCATTACTGAGTTTTTTCCCTCTAAGGGCATAACTTGTATGACCCCCTATCTTGTAAGATACATTTTCAGGAAACTCTGAGCATGTTGCAGGAGGAGGCCTCTGAACTGTTGCTAACTCTCCCGACCAGTCGGAGCTTGTCAGCTTCTTCTGAGTTTATACTGTTCTGATTACTCTGATTCTGGGTTTGCTTAGGGGCAGATGGACCAAGAAGGTCCTGGAGCCAAGGCCTCATAGGAAAACTTTTAATGTTTCTGTGCTTTTCACAATGTCTAAGGCATAAGGAAGACTTTCAAATATGACCAGATAAGCTATTTCCCTGAAAGCAGAAGGGGTAATATGTTCAGGACTTCCCCAAGGAGACTCAGACATATTATTCTTGGGTAAAAATTAATCATATTGCAGGAAGCCTCCCCGCAAAATGGGACACTCAGAGACCAAAACCGAAAGTGAGAGGCAGCATAACAGTGGGGGCAGCATTCGGCTCAGGTTTGCTGGAACTGTGTCAAAACAGTTGTGCTGCTGGCTTCATGATTCTCACTGTTCCGGTGCACATGGCTGTACCACTTAGGTATTGCACAGGGGCCTGGGCCCTCAGCTTTTCCCTATTGGTCCTGTTTAGACACCTGCCCTGTCCCTTCCCTCCACTCTTCTTCAAATTATCTTCTGAGAACAAGAAGTTCAGTGTTGTCTAACCTCAGAGATCTGGTTTTCATTTTCTTTGTCTACCTACGTTCCTCTAAGTCTTCTTCAAGTGGTTACAGGACTTCTGGGCCATGCCTGCTGCAGACCAGTGGGTGCCTGGTTTCAGATAGGGTTGTCTCTTGGCAGCCCTCTTGACTCTAGGTATAAAATGGACATTTCTAGCCTGCTCTCCAACTATAGCAAAAGTGGCCCCAGTTTTTGGTTTTGTTTTGTTTTTGTTCTTTTGATTTTTCGAGACAGGGTTCCTCTGTGTAGCCCTAGCTGTCCTGGACTCACTTCGTAGACCAGGCCAGCCTCAAACTCACAGAGATCCACCTGGCTCTGCCTCTGGAGTGCTGGGATTAAAGACGTGTGCTACCATGCCCGGCAAAGGTGGCTCCATTTGTCCTAGCTTTATTTTCTTTCTTCAGCATCATGGGCACCTGACCGGGAAGAGGAACACTTTACTGAGGCTTCCCCCTTCTGAGATTTTGGCACTACTTGTCAGTTCTGTTTCTACAGACTGGTGTGGAGGAGAAAGGCTGGAAGACAGGAGCAACTGGACTCTGCTGACTAGATATACTCTCTCCCTTGGTAACTTTGGGGACACACTTGTCCCCAGGCTGGGTTCATGTGTGTCCATGGATCAACCCTGCCATTGTTTGATTTCCTTCCCAGCTTTAGTCTCTCACAGGTGTACAGTGGTGTCTTATTCCTAATGCCACAAGCTACTGTGGTGGAAATTAATGTCTGCCAGTAGTGCATCCCACCCTCCAGTTCCTAAGGCTGCTCTTGCTCCGCTTGGTGGAACTCCTCTCAGGCTGTCTTTATCCTAGGTGGTCTGGCTGCTTCAGGATACCTGGAACACATGGATGATGTCTATCCCACTTGAGCATACATGGCTTAAGTCCTTTCTCTAAGAGCTCCTAAGAAAATGGAGGATTCAATATGTATGCTAAAAGGTTTCCCCAAAGCCCATCCTCCAGAGGCGACTAACAGTCTTAGTCACGACCTGTCTCAACACTATTTTAAAAGCCTTCAGCAGAGTCCTGCCTTCTGGACAACACCCACGCTCCTCCTTCAGCCTCTTTCATCAGCTGCTGTGGATCTGTCAGCAAAACTGTATCTCTTGGAATGAAGTCAGACAAGAAAACCTTACAAAAGAACACATTTCTTCATGGCTCTGCAGAATTCCCCAAGGGGCCAGGATCCTGGAGTAATGGGTAACTAACTAATGGGTAGCTAAAGTGGGAAGTAGTTTGGACTCTGCTGTAGAGGAGGATTTGTACTGGGCCTCTGGCCTGATGGACTTGGTGGCCAAACAAGGTTGGTAATAATTCTACACAGCACTGCACAGGTGTCCTGAAACTATGTGTTTCTAACAAGATTTCAGTGACAGAAAATTTCAACTGTGTGCTCTCCCTTCTAGCTGCACCCTATGCACAGCGCTAGGGCCTGGTGAGGGACAGCAGAGGGGCAGCCAACAATGCACCGACAAAGGATGAATGAATGGATGACTTTAAAAACTTTTTATTATTCTTCTCTCATACAATACATCCCGACCACAGCTTCCCTTCCCCCACTCCCGCCAAACCCCCTCCACCTCCCTTCTTCACCAGATGCACCCCCCCATCTCCCCCTTGAAAAGAGCAGGCCTCCCAAGGACATCAACCTAACAGAGCACGACAAGATACAATAAAACCAGGCACCTCCCCTCACATCAAGGCTGCGCCAGGCAACCGGGTAGAAGGAAAAGGGTCCCAAGAACAGGCAAAAGGGTCAGAGACATCCTCACTCCCCCCTTGTTGGGAGTGCCCCCAAAATGCCAAGCCAACAACCATAACATATATGCAGAGGACTTAGCACAGACCCATGCAGGTTCTGAATGGATGATTTTAAAAAATATTTTTATGTGTACGATTGTTTGCCTGAATCTATGCTGTCCACCATGTGTGTGCAGCAGAGTCCAGAAGAGGGTATCAGATCCCCCTGGAACTGAATTTACAAATGGTTGTGGGCTGCTGTATGGGTACCGGGACCCTGGGTCCTGTGGAAGGACAGCCAGTACTCTTAACCTCTGCGCTGTCTCTCCAGCCCATGACTAATGATGTAAGAATCTCCTAGAGTGTCAAGATGCTCTAGAGAAGAGACCTAGCCTTGTAGGAACACAAGATCACTCATCTCAAAAATACTGATTTCTTTTTTCAAAAATTCTGATTTTGATGTCCTCCTCTTTAATCTTTTTGTTTTCTTACTTTACCTAATTTCTCCTTCTATTTTTTTTTTTTTTTGGTTTTTCGAGACAGGGTTTCTCTGTGTATCCTTGGCTGTCCTGGACTCACTTTGTAGACCAGGCTGGCCTCGAACTCACAAAGATCCGCCTGCCTCTGCCTCCCAAGTGCTGGGATTAAAGGCGTGCGCCACCACCGCCCGGCTTTAATTTCTCCTTCTATACCAGTGGTTCTCAACCTTCCTAACAGTGAGATGCTTTAATACAGTTCCTTATGCTGGGGTGATCCCCAACCATAAAATTATTTTTTGTTGCTTCATAACTGTAACTTTCCTACTGTTATGAATTATAATGTAAATATCTGATATGCAAGATATCTGATATGTGACCTCACCCCTCCCGCCAAGGGGGTTGAGAGCTACAGCTTGACAACCATTGCTCTAGATGCTTATCTATGAGCAGGAAATGACTTGTCATTTGATGGAAGAACAGGGAATTCTCCTGAGAAATGGAATCCAGAAAGGATAGAGAGACACTTTCCACTACTACCACCCTGCCTGCCTTGGGTGAGCTGTTTAACTCCTAAACTTAAATTTCTCACGTTAAACAGTTTCCAGTAAAGGTAGTGGTATAGGTTTGTATGGCAGATAAAGGAATGCCTGAAATATAATCTTGAAACCTAAAGTTGTTTTATTTATTTTTATTTCTCTTTTTGATGATGCTGGGGATTGAACCCAGGGCCTAATGCATGATGGGAAGGTGCTTTGCCCCTGAGCTATATCATCGACTCTCTTTATACTTTTAATCTTAAGATGAAGGTTCACTAAGTTGCCCAGGATGGCCTTGAACTTGTTATCCTCCTGCTTCAGCCTTTATGGTAGCTAGGATCACAGGCCTGCTCTAGAGCTCTGTGTTTTATAAGCAGTCGTTGTTCTGCATGTGACCACAAAGGGCCACATGATAGCCTAGCACAGTGAGAGGCTACGCTCACTGGGGTCCCAGATCTGTAGTCCTGTGTATGCCCTCATCATCAACATTTCCTACATAGAGTGTGGGCACGGAATACCACCCAAGAGTGTCCAGGGGTATTTCTGATGCTGAGGATATTTTTGGAAGGGGACAGCTGCCCTCTGTGGCAGGTAGCTATGGAGAGAAGCTTCTGAGTGGTCTCGAGTCTTCTGAGACGTGTGTGGTGTGGCCATAGCTTTAAGGTGGACAGCGGAGAAGGGACACCTGAGGAAGACAGCAGTGACTATCTGCAAGGGCTGGGGAGATGGCTGATTTGATCAACAATGACATCTGGGTTTTTTTTATTAAGGGCTTAACAACCAGCCAGGTGGTTTGCTTGGCTGTGTGAGACAGTTGTGACATCTGTCCCTGTCTCCCACTGCCGAGGCTTCTAAGGTTCTCAACCTGCTTAAAGTTGTACAATTACCAAGTGGTAGACCTGCAACATGGCTGAACACAGTTTCAACTGCTCTAGTTTATGTGGCTAGAGTGCTTCCTCAAGTTGCTGAGGATGCTGGGAGCCATTGGTCTTCAAAAGAGAAATGAGGAAAAGCTAAAAGATGGAGGGACTAAAACATGTTCAGTCCCTGAGGATGCAGGGAAGGAGTCTGTCCTATTGTCATGGCTTTGTGGCTTCGGTGTGGATCGGGTATTCAGTAAATGTTTGTTGAGCCACTGCATGTAAAAAATAAACACAGAGTCCTAGAGACTTTTCTAAGGTTACAGGAGAGAAAACAAAGAACTTTGGGTCTACTATGTCTCCTACATCTTGAGAAGAGATGTGAAGAAAGTATTGAGACAAGGAGGTGAGATTCAGGTCAGTCATTTGGGAAACAGAGCAGAGCAGCTAATGAGGGTGAAGGGAGCTGGGTGAGCAGGGAGCTTGTCTTCC
Source organism: Lophiomys imhausi (assembly GCA_907164525.1). NCBI lineage: Eukaryota > Metazoa > Chordata > Mammalia > Rodentia > Muridae > Lophiomys > Lophiomys imhausi. The sequence continues at coordinate 1,165,450 of CAJQZJ010033609.1, read as the reverse complement.
CAAATGCTTGTATGAACTCACCACCTGCTTCTGAATTCTACCCAAGGACCACTAGGGCAGCTTGATAATGTCACATGACCTGCTATCAGGATCATATATTTTTATTAGTAACCTACCATATGTGTATGTATGCTTATATTTTATAAGATGATGTTGAGAACTGTGATATCAATTTAAATGATAGGGATGTTGAATAGATACAGGACTCAAATCAGGTCTGCTGTGAATACACATTATCCATACAGATACAGCTCAGTGGTAGAATGTTGTCTCTAATGTGAAACGTCCAGGGTTGGTTTTTATTTTATTTTGTGACAGGGTCTCATTACAGAGCCACAGATGGCCTGGAATTTACAATCCTCCTCAATTCACCCTCTGAGTGCTGGAACTATGGGTATGTTTCCCAAGCCTGGGGCTAAGAGGGCATTCAGTTGATGTAACTATGATATAATTACCATACCAAGAATAGAAAAATTATTATCAATAGCATCAAATACACAATCAGTATCCAAATTTCTCTAAATTTTGTTTTTTAAGATGTTTGATCAAATCAGACACAATAAGATGCAGTATATACACATACTGTAAAAAATTTTAAGTTAATGTACAATGTCACTATTGACATTTTCATACATGCGTGTCAGTACACTTTGTTCTACTTTATCTGCCACCTTCAGACTCTCTTGGTGGTTGTTGCACTTCTGAATTCCACTACTCTTTCCAGCCTCCCTTATGCTGTCTTTCTGCCCTTTCATGATCTACTTCTTAGCTTCAACACACACACACACACACCACAAATCTAAGTCCTCAATATGAGAGAAAACATTGTCTTTTGAGGAGATCTAGTGCAAGCTGTACTGTGGACAAAGAAATGAACTGTAAGAAGTAAGAAGAAAGCCTGGTTCAGCTCAGCTTAGTAAGCAGGGCTGGTTGAAACTTCTGGAGTCTGGCTGCCAGTGGTTTATTTTTGACGCATTTGAACACAGTACAACTTTTGGAAAAGGTTTCCTTGTGACAATTACCACAATAAAGCTTAGGGTATGACTAAATTAAGACTCCTTTTCAAAGCATAGGTCTTTTGCAAAGTACCTGTGACCTCTTCCACAAGAGTAGGTTCTGTTGGCTGAGAAACAATGCTCAGGATAAGGGAGATTCAAACAAAGGGTTGCCTCCACAGAGTAGCAAAAGATCTCCAGACTATTAAACAACACCCACTCCAGCCTTCCAGGTGAGCAGGTGCCAGTTTCTTCCCTTGATGGAAAAAGCCTGAGTGTTTAGCAATTCTGGTTTCTTTACTGCTACCTGGAAGCACTTGGACCTTGTGCCCTCTACAGTCTTTGTCTTTCTAACCCTGACTTATTTTGATGAAATAAGTATTTCCAGTTCTATCCATTTTCCTGCAGATGTTATGAATCAATTTCCTTCTGTGGCTAAAACGGTTCCCTTGTGTCTATGTACCACGCTTTCTTCCTTCCTTCCTTCCTTCCTTCCTTCCTTCCTTCCTTCCTTCCTT
>CAJQZJ010033609.1:1121581-1163927 GCA_907164525.1 Lophiomys imhausi | reverse complement strand
CTTCCTTCCTTCCTTCCTTCCTTCCTTCCTTCCTTCCTTCCTTCCTTCCTGTCTCTCTCTCTCTCTCTCTCTCTCTCTCTTTTCTTTTTCTTTTTCTTTTTGGTTTTTCAAGACAGGTTTTCTCTGTGTATCCTTGGCTGTCCTGGACTCACTTTGTAGACCAGGTTAGTCTCGTACTCACAGAGATCTGCCTGCCTCTGCCTCCCGAGTGCTGGGATTTAAGGCGTGTGCCACCACGCCCAGCCACTACGGACAGCTGTGAACTGCCATGTGGTACTGGGATTGGATCCCATACTTTCTTTATCCATCCATCTGTTTCCTGGCTATTGTGTGTTCACAGTACAGCAGTAGATATGAATGTGCAGGTATCTCTGTCGTGTGTTGCCTTGAGTCCTCCAGGACTGCGCTTTAGACAGAGGATTCATTCATTCCAGCCACGAGCAGCAGGAAGGAAGACACACGCCATGGGTTAGAAAAAAGAACCTCATTCTACATGGCCAGGAACATCGGCATGGCATGGAAAATGGCAGTCCAAGGGGACATATGTATATATGGGGACATATTTGGGTAATAGAATTAAGAGCTAGCTTAGATGGGCCAGAAATGCACAACTCAGGCCAAGGCTTGTTAAAATCCACATGATATCTGTGTGCTCAATTATAATGGCGGGTTAAGAATTAACAGCTAGCCGGGCCAAATAAATATAATACAAATACTGGTTAAATAGTTTAATTAGCCATATTTTTTACATATGGCGTCCAACTAGGGCAATTAGAATCTATGCTTATAGCATGAGAAGGCCCAGGTGAAAGCTGGTTTCCTAGCCAAAGAGCGGGGGAACTCAACCCAAATGCATTTCAAAGGTGCGGCTAACTTAACAAAAGCTGTTGCCTTGCAGCAAAAGCAGAGAGCTAAGGCTTAGCTCTCCTTCCATACTAAAAAACCATCAGCCTTCTAAACAGAGCTTGAGAACAGAATTAATAGCCTAGATTAAAAATGGAGGAATTCATAATGCCTCAATACTTTTATATTCCAATTGAGTTTGTTCCTCTTAGCATACAAATGATTTTTACCCTGACAAATGCGGTTCTGTGTATCTTTTTTGAGAAAACTCAGACTGGGATAGTCTTTTTTTTTTTTTTTTTTTTGGTTTTTCGAGACAGGGTTTCTCTGTATAACAGCTCTGGCTGTCCTGGACTCACTTTGTAGACCAGGCTGGGCTTGAACTCACAGATATCCACCAGCCTCTGCCTCCCGAGTGCTGGGATTAAAGGCGTGCGCCACCACCGCCCGGCGGGATAGTCTTAAAGGAAAGAATTTACAGATGGAATGCTAAATTGCCAACAATGATAATGAAGGAAGGAGGGAGGCCCTTCCTGATAGATAATACAACATTGATGGCAGCTGGAGCTAAGAGCTCCCTGGGTACTAGGTGCCTGTCAGGAGTTTCTGGTATTGGCCCACCAGTGAAATACAGCCACAACTTGATTCCAAGGAATAATGAACAAAGCTTTAATTGCAGCATGGGATGGCATGGTTAGACATGCCAAGGCTTTTGGAATGTTGTTTCTTTGCTTGATGTTTTTGATTTTCCTGTATCGGGAGGTAGAAAGGATATTTTTCTGGTTTGGCATTGCTAAAACATAAGAGATTTTTGAGGATTTTGGGCAGATTTTGAATTGTCACTACAGTTCAAAGTTGCTCTCTGGGTTACAGAGTTACTAATTAATATCTGGGATTTAAGTGAAATATTTGAGCAAGGTGGTACTAGGACACACCTTTAATCCCTTAATCCTATCACACTAGAGGAAGAAACAGGCAGATCTCTGGATTCTAGACCAGCCTGTTTTAAACAATGAAGGCAGGATGGGAACCCTGCTGAGAGAATAAAGCTGCTTACTAAAGACTGTCTAGAATTTAAAAATGACACATTTTTTTGCCTTGATGCTAAGTTTAATAATATCCTTACTGATCTAGTGGATAAATGCACATAATCTTAAATTTATATAAAGAGAAAGGAGTCGGGCTGGAGAGATGGCTCAGCGGTTAAGAGCACTGGCTGCTCTTCCAGAGGTCATGAGTTCAATTCCCAGCAACCACATGGTGGCTCACAACCATCCATAATGAAATCTGGTGCCCTCTTCTGGCCTGCAGATATACCTGCAGACAGAACACTGTATACATAATAAATAAATCTTAAAAAAAAAAAAGAGAAAGGGGTCACAAGCCATTCTCAGGTGTGGGGCTCCCACTGGAGAACTGGTTTCAAGAGATATTTTTCCCTGAAGGAGATATGTTAATCTCTGGGCATGAAGGTGCACGCCTTTAATCCCAGAATTTTGGAGGCAGAAGCAGGCTAATCTCTGTGAGTTCAAGGCTATCCTGGTGCAAAGTAAGTCCAGGACAAGGATACACAGATAAATCCTGTCTCAAAAAGAAAAAAGAGAGAGAAAGAGATATATTCTGTTAACCAATGTAAGGACCCAGAGTTAGGCTGGGGAAGAACATGCAAACTGCATGACTCCCACAGCCAACAGTTAGGAAAAGCTAACATAAAATAGCACACCATGCTATTTTACACCAATCTCCATAATAATGGTGTTTCCATGGGAGAATTGGAACTGAAACTAATACAAATGGTTTAAGTAATGTTATTGTTTAATAAGGGTAATTCAATTATTTAAATTCATACCTTGTTCTCAAAACTTGGGAGACAAGTAAAAAAAAAAAAAAAAAACAAGGTTCCTTGTATGTTTGAGGCCAATGGGATTTACAGAGCTCTACAGAGCAAATCAAGACAGCCCAAGCTACAAAGAGAAACCCTGTCTCAATAAGGATAGATATATCCACATAGAAATTAAATCTCCAAAGAAAGGAGAAAAGGAAAGAAGAAATATATAAATGCATACCTTTGTTCCCAAAGCATGGGAAACAAAGGCAGAGACAGATTGGTTCCTTTTGAGTTTGAGGCCAACCTAATCTACAAAAAGCCAGAACAACACAGAATAAACCTGTTTTAATCAATTAATAAATTTATATCAACTGTAGAGAATACTTAAACTCCATACAGTCTTATACTGTATTTTCAATTTAAAATAGATTTTATATATAGCATGTATGTGTGATACTATTACATCACATCATTTAATGGTATGAATGGAGACTTACAAATGTTTTTCTTCTGTTCAAAGAACAGAAAATATTCCTTCATTGATTTGTGTATCCTGCACATCCAAGGCATTGTGGTAATTGCAGAACATTATGTTACTTGTGAGAAATTATATATTTTCAGAACAATGGGACCTGAGTCCAAAGATGAAAAGTAACCCAAATGATCCAGCTTCATAGACTGTCTCAATAGCAGTTTCCTCAAAAATCTGCATCAAGAACAACTTCAAACAGCTTGCTGAGATGGCCCAGCCTCAAGGACTGAACTTTCCTACCAAAGTCCAGCTTCAAACTACAAATTGCTCAGAACATTCAAATTGCTGAGCACATAGAGACTGGACAACAAATGTTACAATTTACTTGCTTAACCATTTCTTTTTCATTTTATTTGGGCCCCTAAACAGGTTTTCTGCATCCCAATTCAGCAGGAAGAAGTTTTAAGAGAGCGACGTCCCATTCCCAAAACGTGGGGTGGATGATGGAGGATGTTTAGGAGGAATGGTTACAAATTGTTACATGGTCTTGTTAAGCAAGGTATAGAAAGTTAGACTTGGAGATCTCTTTTTCTTTTCTCTATTCTTCTTTCTCTCTTATATAGGGGGAAAAGACTTGAAAAGAGAAAGAGGGGGATATATGTATATAATATAGAAATGATAAGATATAAGGATAGATTATTGAATCTGCTCTAAAACGCAAAACTATTGTTATTCTCAAATAAGGTTATCTTTTGATACATTGGTATAGAATTTTGTATATTGATACAAAAATAAGGTTAAGTTTGATTCATAAGTATAGAATTTTATATTTAGACACATATTATGTATATTTCAACTTATAAGGCATTGTGCCTATACAAATCATTTAAAAGTACAGATTTACTTACAATCCTTTTATGAGTTGCTATTGAAATCTATTTAGGAATCTGGGTAATACAGGTTGATTGCTGGCCAGTCAAGCTTCTGGTCATGTCAAATACTAGTCTTAATTTATCACAAAATAGACTTAATAGGTTAAACAGATAGTAAATGGTTAAAAATATACAGTTTGTTCATAGATAGATAGAAGATAGATGATAGATAGATTTATAAATAAATCGGTAGATGTCTTCAAAATCCTCAGAGGCATACAGAAAATGGCAGTTAAAGATGCTTTTATTATTTTAAGAATTGTTTGACTTAAGACAGTCAACTCCTGACAGCTCCCATTTGACTTGGAAGAAGACAATGAGCATCAAAAAGAAATCCCCCATCAGGAGATAATTCCTACTGGGCAAAAATGCCCCTGCTCTCTCAACAGACTATATATAGTCCAAAGATGGACCAGAGCATAAATGCAGGTAAGTTGATGTCCTGATTCTGCAGAGACAGAATGGGAAAATCCTTATTTCCTGCTGCACAATTTAGTCTGCAAAAAATGCTTGGCCAGAAGGCTGAAAGATGATGCTCCAATGATATCAAGAGATATTTGGGACTGTCTAGGCAACTAACTGTCATATTTCTTTTTGGAAGCTGCTCTCCTATGCTTCCTACTCACTCAAATAATAACTTTATCCCTTCTTATGTCTTTGAGGGGGTTGAAGGCATAATAGTTATAAAATTTCAATTGAACTTGAGTTGTTTAGGATTTAAAAGGATATTTTCAAGTCTAAATAAAACCTTTAGGTTTATAAATATAGGATATGATAGAAATTATTTAGGTTCAGAACTTTAGACATACCAAGATAGATGATCTTCTTCTTCTTCATGATTGCCTGATACAATAGGCTAAACATTATGTAACTTTTATATATGGTTTTCTTGATTGTTTCATATTTGTTCTTATTGTTTTTACTATATGGGTTAAAAAATTTAGCCTTTTTTTTAGACAAAAGGAGGGAATTGTTGGGGTAGTGTTAAGTATTCTAAATGTTAATTGGTCCTGCTTGCTGTCTGTTACTTACATTGACTCTGATTGGTTAAATAAATGCTGAGGCCCGAGATTGGGCAAAGACAGAGAAAGGTGGGACTTCCTGAGATTAGAGCAGGAAGCCTGTGCTTTAGACAGAGGATTCATTCATTCCAGCCACGAGCAGCAGAAAGGAAGACACACACCATGGGTTAGAAAAAAGAACCTCATTCTACATGGCCAGGAACATCGGCATGGCATGGAAAATGGCAGTCCAAGGGGACGTATGTATATATGGGGACATATTTGGGTAATAGAATTAAGAGCTATCTTAGATGAGCCAGGAATGCACAACTCAGGCCACGGCTTGTTAAAATCCAAAAAAAAAAAAGAGTCCTCCAGGAACACCCTACCGTTGTCTAGCTGGGCCATACAGCAATTCTATTTTAATGGTTTTTGTTTGTTTGTTTTGTTTTTTAAGGACCCCCCCCCCGATGTTCATGATGACTATATAAGTTTACATCCCCACCAGTAGTGAACAGGGGTCCCTATCTCCCTACATCTTTTCCAGCTTTTGTTTTTTGGAGGACAGCCATTCTGACTGGAATGAGATGGAGTCTCAAAAGTTTAATTTGCATTTCCCTTGTTGGTAGAGATGTTGAACACTTTCCTAAGTATTATTGGTCAATTTTATTTCTTACTCAAGAACCATCTATTCAGCTCATTAGCCATTTATTGATTGTGGGTTTTGTATTTAACTTTTGAAGTTATCGATATATTTTAGATATTAATCCCATCTGGTGTATGGTCGACAAAGATTCTTCCCATCTTATAGTCTGTAATTAATTTATAAGAATCATTTGACCTCCCACTCTTTCCTGCCACCATCCTCACTGACATCCCCAGAGGAATAAGAAAATACAATCTTCAATTGGTCTGAATTTTTACCAATCACATCTCTAATGTGTCATGGGATAAAATAGCTCTCTGGGCCCTTGGCTTATCTGGGAAGAGTATCTGATTCTAGAAATGTGAACACATGGGATTTTTCTAGGGAAAATACCTCATGAGAGGTTTTGTGTACTTCTCACTGGAAGATCAGAGTCTAGACACCTCTTGTTGAGAATTCGGCTCCAGCGAAGATCGTGGTCTAGATGCATTCTTTTAGAGGGTTGCACGGGACAATAGTCTATCATTATTCACTTATTAGCTGGAGTCCCCCTCTCCTTCCTTCACTGTAGTGCACATGGGGAAGGACAGTTGAAAGCTGCTTACCTGGACTTGACTGGGATGGTGCTCCAGCATCCTGCATAGCTTCCAGCGGTGGGTGTCAGTGGTGGAGGTCCTCCACTTGTTAAGACATTTGACTTCTGTTTTCTGAGTGAAGATGCTGAAGTCAGCCTGACAGGGAGCAGCATTCTAGTTGTTTCAGCCAAGTAAATTTCAACTAGGCCTTTCACCGAGCTCATCTGGGGGTCAGAACCTTTAACGGTTCCTTCATCCAGCAGCTCTTCTGGCGATTAAGTGAAATGTGCATGCATGAATGCACGAAAGTGTGCGTGTGCATGTGTGTGTGTGTGTGTGTGTGTGCGTGTGTGCGTGTGCATGTGTGTGTGTGTGTGTGTGTGCATGTGTGTGTGTGTGTGTGTGTGTGTTTGAGAAGTGCTTGTTGTAAGAGTAAGGTGGGTGAGGGGACAGGACAAAGGGAAGAGTGACTGAGCACAGCACAGGTTTTGTTCAGGAGAAAACCTGTGGGGGAAACTGTAGTGTAAGAACCAGGGCCCATTGCTTGCCCATAGGATGGGGTAGTTATAGGGAAGAATAGGGGAAGGGGAAGGGGGCTGAATTTTTTTGTTTGTTTTTGCCTACAGTCAGCCATTGCCAAGGGTGACTAGGGAAGCAAGGTGTGTAGTGGATTAAAGAGCAGCTTACCATAGTGGTGCATGCTACTCAGGAGGCAGAGGCAGACATATCTCCACGAGTTCAAGGTCAGCCTGGTCTACATGGTGAGTTCCATGCTAGTCAGAGTTGCATTGTGAGACCCTGTATAAAGGAAATAGAAAGAGGGAGAAAGAGAAAGAATAATGAAAGAATGAGATAAATGAGGGACAGAGGGAGGAAGGAACAAAGGAAGAAAGCCAGGCAACTGGTAGTTACTGGGGATTTGATAGGGTGGGAGTGCGAATTTCTACCAGTTAGAACCTAGCTAGATACTTCAGTTGTTGGCAATGTCACCATGTAATCAAACTGGAGGAACTTTGCAAAATGGCATGACCAAGGCTAACAATAAACCCAATATGTTTGCCATCATTAGTGAGGCTGTGTTTTAAAAGTGGACTTGAGTGGGGATTGTAGACAATGTAAAACATCTCCAAGGAATTCTAATGTGGACCTTGAAGAGGAAGCATACAATTACGAGGCTTCAAGAGACTGTGCTTGTGACTGAACTATGCTTTCAGGAAATGGACTGAGGCTGCAGCTCAGTTGGTAGGGTGCTTGTCAGCTTGTAGGAAGCCCTGGGTTCCTAGCCACTGCACTAAATAAACTGGACAACAGTGGAGCAAGTCTACAGCCCCAGCACTTGGAAAGCAGAGGCAGGATGACCACGGGGGTTCTCTTCAGTTACATGGGGAGTTTCCAGCCTGGACTCCATGGGACCCTGTCTAAAAAGACAGAAGCTGGCCCAAGGACTGGGCCTTTCCCTTTCCTCATCTTGACTCTCAACTTCAGCAACTACATCACCCTCTTGGTACTCAGTTTCCCCATCAGGGCTAAGACTGACGGCAGTGCACACTTAAAGCTGTCAGTCAAGTCGCTGTAGTGCACAATGCACTACATTGTGATCAGATTTTAGCTGTACTGAAAATTACAGCACAGGTTAGAGTCTCATATGCCCAACTGATAATCTTCCCTGCCTAGATTTTTGTCCCTATAACCTGAATTGTAAACACAGAAATCTGAGGAAACTGTATCCTACACAAACATCTGTAAAAAAGAGGCATGTGTCTGTATAGAGTACTAAACAGCTGAGCAGAGGCATGCTCCAGTAGTCCACAATACATTTTAAACGATCTTTGGTGATCACACAAGGGAAGACCATTCAAAGACCCATGCCCACATTTGGATGGACTTTCTGGCCTCTCGTTTGTGCTTGCAGCCACCTTGGCTGTTTCTTCTGTTCCACAGAGTTGAGGCTTTTGGTTTTCTCATCCACACATAATAAACTGGGGGTGTTTCATCTGATGTGCTGTGTGCTTTAAAAGGCAGTATTTTGTCTTCCAGACATCCTGATTTGTCATCCATGAAGACAACAGACAAAATAGTCTTTAAGACCAGATGCCATGGAATGAATGATTGATCAAAACCCACAAACAAATTAGAAGATGAAATATGTTTACTAAATCCTTTTAAAAATATTTCCTACCTCCAACTCCAGAGATCTGTCAACAGTAGAGAAAAGTGTATACAGGCGCACTTTGGTAGGGCTGATGTGAATAATCAAGTGCCTTGTATTTTAGACAGTGCTTCCCAATCTTTCCAATACTGAGATCTCATTTTATGACTTCCCCTTCCAAATGGCCTCGCATTTGGAAAGACTGAACTGAACTGCTTTTGTCAATATTTAATTTATTTCCCCTTTTTTTATTGTTGTTTTTTTGTTTTGTTTTTGTTTTTGTTTTTGTTTTTTGAGACAGAGTTTCTCTAACAAGCCCTGGCTGTCCAGGATTCACTTTGTAGACCAGCCTGGCCTTGAACTTACATAGATCTGCCTGCCTCTGCCTCCTGAGTGCTGGGATTAAAGGCATTCATGCATCACCACGTCCAGCCTATTTCCCCATTTTTTTTCTTACTAATCATAGTCATCCATAACTGTCAATCATGGTATCCTGACAGGAAAGAAGACATCTCCAGACACCTTTGCCCCTCCCTTTGACTATCAGACTTTTGAAACAATGGTGCCCAAGGAATTGAAATTTCCCCCAGAGAATTTCAGAGAGAATGGTGTGTAGCAGCTTCTTCTGAGGGTCAAACATTCCATTTTGGGAGGAAACTTCTTAAGACATAGGATGTGAAAAGGGAGGTGAAATAAAAAGGAATTTTAGGACCGGATATGTGCAGGGAGTGAAAACACAGGATGTTCTATGGAGAAGTAAAACCCTCCCTCCTGCAGGGAAGTACTTAAGACAGGACGTAAACAATTTAAGTCCCTGAAACTGATCAGATTCACTCAGCCCCCTCCCTTCTGGAGAGTTTATAAGCTGTAAGGATTGCGTCAGTTACTCTCCGACAAGCTAAACTGCCTATGAGGTCCTCAGAAAAGCACAGCCGCCTGGAAGACACCCAGAGCAACTGAATTACCTGCAAAGAACACTTTGCAACCTGTTGATCTGCCTGCAGGCTGTGTAGTGTGCTCGGCTGTCACCCATTCGAGGATGGGCACTGCCTCAGTCGTTTCTGCTTCTGTAAGTGCCTTAGTGCTTTAATGCTATGAGGAGACACTATGATCAAGACAGCTCTTATAAATGAAAGCATTTAATTGGGCTTGCTTACAGTTCCAGAGGTTTCGTCCATGGTCATCATGGCAGGCAGCATGGCAGCCCACGGGCAGGCATGGTGCTGGAGAAGTAACTGCAAGTTATATATCTTGATCGTTAGGCAGCAGAGATAGATACTGGGCCTGGTGTGGGCACTTGAAACCACTTGAAGTCTGTCCCTTGCATGCACCTCTTCTAACAAGGCCCCCCTAAACCTTAACAGTTCATCAAGCATGCAACTATATGAGCTTATAGGGGGTTGGGGGTCATTCTCATTCAAACTACCATAGTAACTCTAATAAAACTCACTGTTTCTCTAAGTTGGACTTTGGGGGTATCCACATTTTGGTCAGCTATTGGTTCTCCATTAGGGGTGAGTAGACATCTGCCAAGCCTCCCTGAGAACACTGTCACACAACATACTAGGAAAAGACAGACCTTGTACAGCCAGCCAGAAGGAGGAATTTGCCTCCCAGGAAGAGCACCTGGTAGGAGAGACATAGGTAGGCTGGACCACACCTTGACCAGTTATTGTTTCGTTATTCTGGTCTCTTGCCTTCTATTTTAAACCAAATCTTTAAGAAGGCTCTGAGGGCAGAGCACCTTTCATGAACTCCCCTGGAATCTACAGACTCCTGAAGGTGGTTCTCTGACCTCAGCAGAACAGGTGGGTGCTATCCGCTCCCAGTGCAAATAGTAAAACTTAAATCTCAGGTCAGTGGTCCAAAGGTAACCTTGGGTTGGGGGGGGCTGTCATTAGACCTCTTTATTTGTTCCTCCTTCTAACATGACCACAACGAATACATCTCCTTTCTCTGCTGTTGACTGTTGAATATGTCTTTAATTGACCTGTTGAGGACAAGTGGTGGAACCTAGTTTCCTAGAGCTACTAGGGTTACAGACTCAACTCTAAATAGTCCAGTATGGAATGAGACAGCGGTAGTTCCTCCCTTGATGTATTACAATTTCAGCTAAAACATATTTGAGTCTTTGAGTTGAAACCATCTTTAATCAGAAAGGATACAGTTTTCTGATGGGACGATTGGAGTCTTGTGTGTGGCTCAGTGGTAGTGATGGCCAGCCATTTGTGAGAACCTGGTTCCATGCATACCATCAAATATGAATGAGAATTACAATTCTGACGTTCAGTGCCTTTTAAGTTTTGGTTTAACCCCTTGCTTGGCAGAATAATGGCTTTTCAAAGATGCCTCCCTTCCCTTTCTCCCTTCTAGCAAGGTTATCCCCATATGTAGTCCCTTGCCATTAGGCTAGAATCATGAGCCAGGACAAGACAATGGAATGTCTTGTTTTCAGGATAAGAAGCTTTTGTAAAACTGTATAGCACTTTTGTAACACTAGGTCTACCCTGACTGTCTTCTAGCTTTGGTGTTTCTAAAGTAAATTTTTGACCTTAAAATAAATGAAGGGCTCTAGTAGGCCTGAACGTGGCAAACATGGTAAAGGCAGGCCTTGCCCTTCCCGCTTCTCTCCCTTGCTAAAATCGTAAATCACATTCCTAAAGCTAACCACCAAGGCTAGCTTTTCCCTAATTTATCCACTTCCTCCAGCTGAGACTGATCTCCGATGTCCAGCTATCAAAGTATTGAACTAGAGCAATCAAAAGCCCCTCTTGGCTGCCCTAATTAACATGTCCAATCAAAACAACAAACTAACTCATCCTAGCATGGGGTTCCCCCTTTCACCTTTATAAACTGTCATTTTTCTGTGGGCCATGTCTGTCTCCTCTCTGTCCACAGGCAGTCCCTTGTCCCACTCCAGGGCAAGTATCCTTTCCCTGCCTCTCCCTTGTTCCTTTTCCCTTCTCCCTCATCCTGTCTTCTGTCTTTGTCTCTTATCCCCTGCCCTCTGGGGCAAATAAATCTGTGCTGAGGACTTGGTTTTGGTGTGTACTGTGCCAGTCCTTTCAGTAAACAATCCTTAAAGGCTCTTCCTAATCCATTACACTTTTTGGTTGGCCTTTTCTTTTTGAATCTAGAGAAAACCAACCAAAGATACATTTTTAAATGGACTATATTTCAATTGAATGACGGGTTACTGTGTACTCAGATATCACACTAAGTGCCTGCCAGCTATTATGCCATTTACAAGGAACAGTCCCAGGCTGTAGAAAATGTTAATTTTAAACATTCTCTTATTAGTTTTTAAATTGTGTGTGTCTTTGTCCCCATGAGTGCAGGTCTCTGGGGAATCCAGACGAGGGCACTTAGGATCCCTAGAACTGGAGTTAAAGGCGGATTTGAGGTTCCTGATGTGGGTGCTGGGAACCAAACTTGAGGCTTTTGTAAGAGTAGCTCGTGTGCTTGTGTTCTTAATGGCTGAGTCATCTCTCTTGCCCTAGTATTGTCATTTTAAAGTTTGGGTGTCTGTGCTGGGTAATTTTATGTCAACCTGACACAAGCTAGAGTCATCTGAGGGGAGGGAACCCCAGTTGAGAAATTGCCTCTATAAAATCAGGCTGTAGGCAAGCCTATAGGGCATTTTCCTAATTAGTGATTGGTGGGGAGGGCCCAGCCCATTGTGGGTAGGGCCATCCCTGGGCTGATGGCCCTGGTTCTATAAGAAAGCAGGATGAGCTATATAATCAATGTTGTTTCTGGGCTTCTGATTCTCTTTCTTCCATCTCTTCTTGAGTGCTGTGATTTTGTTTTATGACAGGGAAAATCTTGCTTGTAGTTCAGGCCACCCTGGAACTCAGCATGTAGCCCAAGTGGGTCTCAAACTCACTCTATACCCGATTCTTCCTCCCAAGTGCTAGGATTATAGGCATGCAACACTATGCCCAGCTCTGCAAATATTTACAGTATTAACGGTTGGGCCGGGTTTTGGTTGTGGACATTGCATATAACTGGGGTCTTGTGTCTACTAACAAGCACTGTGGCACGGAACTATTCACCCCAACCCAGAAAGCTTTACTAAAGGCTCAAAACACTTCTACATTACTTCCATCATTCTCCTATTTTATAAATGGAGGCCTTGAATCCAACAATATTTTAAAAAAATCTTTTAATATGTTTTTGTGTATATGTAGGTGTATGTGTGCCACAAGGCACATGTGAGGTTTTGCAGGGGTCAGTTCTTCTCATTTCAACACACAGGGCCAGGGGATGGAGCTCAGCCATCTCGCTTCTAAGTCAAGTGCTTTCCCGCTGAGCCATCTTCCAGCTCCCCACTATGTTTTTGGAGTCCTTACTTCATTGTGTTTGGAAAAGGCATTATTATTACTTATAAAGCAAATGCCGTTATGTGAAGTGAATACAGACTTTCAGTTAATATTTTAATGAGGCTGAGAACAAATGTAATCCTGTGGTAGACTGTGGAGGTTTTAGTCTCCTTGTTATTTCTGTGAGAAGGTCTGAGACCTCAATGCTAAGGAATTACTTAGTAGCAGGGTGTGATGCCTCCCTTTTGGAGGAGGTAGAGACAGGAGGAACAGATCAAAGTCATCCTGAGCTACATGTTGAGCTCGAGGATTGGGGCATGAGTCTCTGTCTCAAAAACCCAACCCCAACCCCAATCCCAACCAAAAGAAATCAAAGGAAAACCGAAGAGATTTCCTAGTAAGGTTTGTTAGGCTCATCTTCTCTACTAATAATTTCCTTAAGTACTCTTATATAATGTAGATTTCTTATCTAGACTTTATATCTGTATAGCTTTATATCTGTAGCCATGAGAATTAAATGTTTTTGATACAAAATAACATTTTTTTAAAATTGAGATAACAAATGTGCATTTGCTAATAAGCTAATAGAAGACTAGCACATTAGATTTCCACATAGCCATACAAGTACCTTTAGTTGAGTGTGTACATATTTGCTGGCTGGTTAGGAAAGATGCAGTCACACAATGAAGATGATGTCACATGCAAAGGAAACTGGTTTTTTCCCCTACTGCCATGGTCCACAGTAAGTGCTCGTCTTTATAAAGTCTTATCTTCTAATGGCCAGCCATTGGTTCCTTCCAACCCTCAAAACCAAGAGTGCTTACTTACCTTCTATCAGGATGCTCGTTTCTTTGGGGCCTATTTCTTTGCTGCTGGCCCACTGCAGAGCTTGCTTCAACCACATCTATGTTAACACGGGGGCTGCTGGGTGGTTTCAAAGCTCTAGATTCTATTGAGAACCCCATTTTATATGACTAGGGTCAGGATTTTCTTGTGTTTGGCTTTTGTTGGTAGAGGTCAAGCTAATTGGAATGGGTTATCCAGCCTCATTCCATGTCAAATTCCTGACAGTAGCCAGCCTGTCAGGCAACTCAAGGTAACTTGATAGTTCTGCTTAATGGAAGGAAACATACATAACCATTTTTCTACCCATAATGATATCATTGTTTGACACAAAAATCACCAGCATCTAAAAAACCTTGTGTGAAAATTTACAGGAACTGGAATAAATCACAGGACATCAGGGTATCACTTCACAGGACCCTTGCTGGCTGTATGTTTAGAATTGCAGTTTTAAGAGAGGCTTCCAACTCTCCTGGAATACAAGATGATCAGTATTATGTGGAGAGAACGCCACATATGGTGTGAGCTGTGGTGCCTCAGCACTGAAGGACTCTAAACAGATGTGTCACTTGACTCTGCTCCAGCCTTCGGATCTAACTTTTGCTTGACAGGAAACACAGGCTACCGTGAAAGTGGGATCTCCTGCAGGGCACACATCCTCAACACATTGTGCTGATGCTTAGAAAAAGGACGTCGTGTTGGGTTTTCTTCTAGAGTACAAGATTTCAACAGACATGATAGCCACTGTTTCTTTAGTGGATCCCACTTTGAATGATTTAATTAATAAAAAAAAAAATCCTGGGGGGGGGGGGGGGGGGAGGAGAGAAGGGAGGGGAAGTTGTAATCCAGATGTAAAGTAAATAAATAATTTAATCAATTACAAAAAAAGAGAGACAAAAATCCCTCACAAGTGTACCCAGCCTCGTGAATTTAAAACAATATCTGGATCATAATTACAACAACATTATATAGTGATCCCCGGCACAATGGCAAACATGTATTTTAGAATGGGTGACAATGTCTCTTGAAGGACTTTTTTTAGTATCTCAAACTTTAATATGATGACCACTGATATTCTCCTGATGTTACATTTCATGATAGGGAAATCAAGAGAAGAAAACACAAGTATCTGCACATACACATTCTTAGCAGAATATGACAGAAACACTCATAACAGCCATAGTCCTTTTTTTCCTGCAACTGGTCACATGATCTTAGCTGGTATTTATGACTGTTTCCACTATTACCCATTCTGCATTTCCTCTACCCTTGGCAAACACCTCAGCAGGTCTTGGCTCTTTTCCTGGAGGAGTGACCCATACCTTCATTCCTGAAGTGTCTGAGCTCTTCTCATCCTACCTGGATTAGGTTGTTGGGGTTTCCCACTGACTTTAAGCACAGGACATGGTGTTGTGGGGCAAAGATTCCAAGGACCACTTGAGAGAAAACCAGAGTCTGAAATTGACAGTCTTTATTAAGCTGGCCAGAAACTGCCTGGAAACAGTTTTTACAGAGCAGTGGAGCTTTTAAAGGGAAAAAACCATATCCTGGCTGGCAGAGCAGAGAGTACAGCAAGCAAGTGGCTACAGAAGCAGAAGGCAGCACTTAGCTGGGGCATCTTGACCTCAAGTCCCTGGGACAGGGTTGGGTCTGTCCCATATGGAGGTGTGGAAGTGGGGGGTGGGGGTGAGCTCTGAGTCAGACCTTAGATGGTTAGAGCAGGGGCAAGATGGAGGAATCATGGCCTTTTCATAATGGGAGCACTAAGAGATGCCCTAAAGAATCCCCTGCACTCCAGACCCAGTCTTTCTTAATTAACTCCGTCGTGACAAAGCAATCCAGTTTCCCCTTGGTAACCGGAATCGCTTGGTCCAATCAGCACAATGTTGTCAATATAGTGAGCCAAGGTCAAATTTTGTGTAAAAAAGCCCTTCTAAGTTATGCCATAAGGCTGGAGAGTTAATATATCCTTGAAATAAAACTACAGTATACTGCTGGCTTGCCAGCTGAAAGCAAGTTCTGGTGGTCTTTATGGACAGGCACTCAGGAAAAAAAAAAGCATTTGTTAGATCAATAGCTGAATACCATTTACCAGGAGATGTGTCTGCTCATGAAAGGCATCACATCTGGTACAGCAGCTGCAATTGGAACCACTACTTGAATGAATTTTTGATAGTCAACAGTCATTCTCTATAATCCATCTGTCTTCTGCACTTGGCCCGATAGGAGAAAGAAGGGGAGATCTGCTGGGAAAATATCTTTCAAGTCCTTGGTGATGGCACTAATCTCGTAATCCCCTTCAGGGATGTGATACTGTTTTTGATTTACCGTCTTCCATGGCTGAGGCAACTTTGAGGCTTACATTTAGCTTTTCCAACAGTAACAGCCTTCACTCCACAGGTCGGGGAACCCAATGTGAGAATTCTGCCAACTTCTAAGTATATCTATCCCAATTATATATTCTGGGACTGGGAAATAAGTACAGGGACCCATGGACCTACTGTGAGTTGGACTTCGGCAAAAAAAAAAAAAAGCTTCAGGGGCTGGAAAGATGGCTCAGTCATTAAGAGCACTGGCTGCTCTTCCAGAGTCCTGAGTTCAATTCCCAGCAACCACATGGTGGCTCATGACCATCTGTGATCTGATGCCCTCTTCTAACTGCAGGTGTGCATGCAGATAGAGCACTCATGCATAAAACAAATAAATCTTAAAAAACAACTTCACTAATCACCTGTCGTCCATAAGTCCCTACTTGAACTGGTGTTCCACAGCGTTTCTTGGGGGTCCCCTGAAATCAGCATCGATTCAGAACCAGTATGCAATAGATCCCTGATTGTTTCCTTTCCCCCAGGGTACAGATGCCCTTGTAAAGGCCATAGATAGGTCCATCTTAATTCATCCAACCAAACAGTAGCATGTCCAACCCTATGATCAAGGCAAATGGTGACAGCAAAGCTCTCCGGATGTGCTGTTGCCCTCTCCCCATATTTTGTCTTATAGGATTAGTGAAGGGGATGTCTTCTGGGCCTTCCCATTGTGGAGGACTGGGTTTTACACAGCATAAACACTCCAGCATTGCTATTTCCCTGAGTCTTGAAATCCCTTCGTCAACACTAAGCCAAGGGATATCAGGCATCTCCAACTCCTTTCCAGTAGGCCAATATTTGACAAATGCTTCAGTCAATCAAAAAAAAATTTTCTTTTAAAACTGTGAGTCCATATAATGGAATGTAAATAAAATAGCCTGATACAGTTTTATATTCCTTCTTTCATTGTTCCACACCATTAAGATCCATTTTCACACACAGTACCCAGACTTGGCCTTGAATTAGCAAACTTAGTAAGCTCTTTAGTAGTGTAGCACATCTATTCATGAATTACACTTTTTATCTCTCCTCTAGGAGCCTGCTTAGCCTTAAGTCTGGTTATAGGTCTAGAGGCAACTATTAGTGGGCCCTAAAAGACAATTAGTATTGTCTTGCAAGGCATTTCCTTCAGAGAAAGTCATTGCTGGTTTAGTAGACAATGTAGGATTAATTTCCCCAGTCAAGAAAAAAAGGCAATATTTTAGGGGGTGGGAGTACATCTTCTGGTAGGGTGGAGAGACTACTTCCTCAGGTGAGATAAGTCCTTGAGAATCTGAGGGTTCAAAGTTCTCAGCTTCAATCTCAGCATCCTCCCACACATCTCCATCCCTAGTTACAGGATCCCTTTATTTACCAGTTAATGCCCTTACTATAACTTCCAACACCCTCTGAGGCCAGGACTGAGGTTTGGCTGTAACTCAGCCAACCTCATGAGGACCTTGGTTTGATTTTCTGAAACTTAAAATCTGTGGCTGCTGGAGAGAAGATTCCCTTCCGGGATGCACTTCAAAATCTTTAGACTGTTTATGTGCTTTTGAAACTGGACAATTTTTATTACTGAGTTCATTGTCCACCATATTCTGAGATGCTAGCAGTTGGTTAATTTTTAACTGAGAGCCCATTGTTTTCCTTTGCCAATTTATCTAGAAATTCTAAGAACCAACCAGCATCATCATTTTCCCACAAACTGTCAAAAAAATTTACATAGTCACCAAATCCGTCGCCTCATAATTGGTGAGTCAGGATAATCAAATGCATTCGTCTCCTTAAGTTTGTGAGACAGCTCACACTGTGGGCTTTCAGTATTCTCTTAACTTCCAGGAGAGGCATCAGTAGCTGGAGAGGCTTAGGTTAATGGAGGTGTTGGCAAACTGGAAAGCCTGTGCCAGATACTTAAAATAGTCATCCTGATGCTAGTGTTGTTCTAGAACCACTTCTGGTACCAAAATCTGTATTAGGGTTCTCTAGAGGAACAGAACTGATAGAATATGTGTGTGTGTATTGTATATATGTTTATGTGTGTGTATGTATATACACATGTGTATATGATCTATATGTGTATAAATACATACACACACACGTAAACGTATATACAATACACCCACACACACATATGAAGGGGATTTATTAGAATGACTCACAGCCTATGGTGCAGCTGGTCCAGCAATGGCTACCCAGTTGACTGGGTTTTAGGTAATTCCAGACAGTTAAATTCACAACTAAGAATAGCCATCACACATGGATTTCAGACTTGTGACTCTCCAAGCTATTAGAGAATACACTCATGGATGAAAACAAAGTCCCTGACCAAATCCTTTTGTACTATCCCTTGAGAAACAATTGTCATTGAATGGCTATCACCATTTAATCCATATAGCTTAAGAAATTCATCCCCAATTCACCGCCCGGATCACAGCACTACATCTAAGATTTTGGTTCACCAGGCACAATGACACTAATACTTACCAATCTAGCCCAGCAGTCAGATAATTTATTGGCTTACCTCTGAATACACAAAAATTCAAAAGAACCAGAAGTTACATGCTGTTTGGGAAATAAATGCAGAATTAAGATAACTGGACATTGCTAGGGCTGATGGTGCCAGGCCACTGCCAGTTACTGCCCTGTTTCCTGATTCTGCTGAGACATTTTGGCAAATTCTCATTTCCAGGGTCCTCAAAGGTCATCCTCATGCTGCCTCAATGATACTCCATCTCATGTGCTGTGACAGAGGTACTATGTCAGCTTACATGATCTTTTCAGAAAATTGGGCTATAGCCACACCCCCACCCATGTAAAGTGTTATCTGCACATTCATTGAAAAACACTGGGTAGTGGGTGCTCTCTACTCCCAAAAGGACCTCAGATACTGGATCTCTGAGGCAAAGCCCCATTTCTCCAGAAATATGTTGTCTGGGGGGCTAAGCATTACTGTGTATTTCTGAAGCAATCTGGTCTCAGTTTCTGGTGACCTCATGAACTTCACTCTTGGAGAGTGACATTATTGCATTTAGAGATGGTGGGGCTAGGGACCCAGGAACCAGTCCAATCCCTCAGTAAGAAAATTCCCATCACTCAGAATCTTAGCTGAGTATGTGAGAAGGACCTAGCATTTAAGCATTTTTAGTGACTTACAGGTCTTACAGAATACTGGCTGTGGCCTCTTTTCAGAGTTGACCTCAAAAGGGCTTGACTGGTGGGGTTCCTTCCAATTTGCAGCTTTATTCTACAATGGCTTACCTTTCTCCAATTTCCTCCCATCCAGAAACCAGTACTAGTGAAGGGATTGACAAGTCAATGCTAAGTCCCACCCCCAACATCTATAGTTTTTGTTCATCAGACAACTTCTACTGAGTGACTCACCTCCGCTTTCATTCTGGGGATGATACAGCTGTTGTAACCTCAGTCCTGAGCTTGGAACGTTAACAGAGGCTGGAGACGTAGCTTCTTTGGCAGATGGCTTGCTTACCATGAAGCCCTTGAATTTGATTCCCAATAAGCCATAAACCAGACATAGTAGGGCATATCTGTAATCCCAGCACTCAGGAAGCAGAGGGAGGAGGACACGTTCAAGTCATTCAGGTTCATAGTTCGAGGCTGATCTGGGATGCCCGAGACCCTGTCTCTCTCTCTCTCTCACACACACACACACCCTAAGAGTTAATCTAAACGTTAACAAGTATAAAGTGGGAATGGGAAAGATTAGTAGAGTCATTTGCTTGGATTCAGTTTTTTTCTTGTTTGTTTACGCCTTTAGTTTTTCTCGTTCTAAAATTCAATGATTCTTTGAGAAAACAGAATGCCTTAAACTGTAGGATTTCTTTCCTCCCACTTCCTTGCAAGGACTCAGCTCCATCTGTGAAAACTCTCGGAATTTCTTTTAAACTGTTTTGAACAGTTTACTAGGCAGCTGTCAAAACCGCTCCTAACTTGCTAATGCTTTAAATGCAAGGAGAGACCACCATGAAACAAAACACATGTACACACGTGCATGCACACACACACAACAGGCAGAACCACTTTTGGAAACAATTTCTGTATTTCAATTTTATTTTTACAAAAAGGCAACAAGAACAGTGATGGGGAGGTAGTAAGAATGCTTGCTTGGTCACTCAGGGGGAAGAGACTGCCAGTCTGCTCTTCCCTGCCTCTGTCTCTAACATCAATGAACAAAGAGAAGTCCAAGACAGGACTAGCTGGGCTTAAGTTAGCAAGGTCGGTGTGTGTGGACTAGGAAAGGAAACGTCAGATGTCACGTGACCCCACCCAGAAGTAAAGGGGTTCGGTCAGACTACTGGGGCCTCGACTCTACACAGGTTGGGGCATGCCTTTGTGGTCGCCTGGGCCTCTCTCTCCAAGGCATATAAGGGGTACGAGGAAAACGCCTTGGGAAGCCCCTGTGTACCACAGGGGCCTGGCGCTGATAACACGGTGGACGGTAGTTGGGCACAGGTGGCTGAGGATAAAAGCTAAAGTCACCCTCAAAGGCATATCCTGTGTGGGTAGGTGAGGGGCTCTCGGAATGGATATAGAATTCATCTGTATGGAAAATAGGGTCTGAGGAAAAATAAGCATCTTGTGGATAGGGTGGTAGCGGCGGCATGGCCTGAGGTGGGGGGAGGGGACATGCTAGTAGGGGCGGGGGCCTTACGGACGCTGCAGGGGTTGGGAGTAAGGGAGGTGGTCTGGGAAGAGGCCCAGGTGGACACAGGGCAAAGGCCGGAGGACCTCTGTTGGCCTGGGGCTGCCATTCATCTGCCTGACTTGAACTTTCCCATGCCACAAAACCAGGCTCGCATGGCTCTCGGTGTGGTAATTCCACACCCCAGGCATCCGCCATGTGGGCCAGCAGCAGGTAGGAGAGTCTGCGGTGTGCGTGTTCATTCCAGTGCACGCCATCTCCCTGCAGGTGCTTCCTAGCTTGACGGAAATGGAAATTTAAGTCCAACACATCGAAATAGCGCTTTGTTGCCTCTTTATAGCTGTACAAGTTGGCTTGGAACACTCTTTTTTTCAGGGTGGCTACAGAGATCCTGTACTGGCTCTTACACTTCTGCGGGAGGAAAGCAGCCTTGATCTTGTCACCCAAAGGCATGGCAGTGTTCCACACTAGCAGGCATGACTTGGGCAACACCTCATCCATGTGCCTGAACAAGTTCTCCAAGTTCTGCTTGTAGCTACTCAAGGAATTCCGCCCATACCGGGAGACATCCCAGAGGCAAGAGTTCATAATGATCACATCTGGGGCGTGCCTGCCGGACTTCAGCTCCTCGAGGACGCTCTCCATGTACTCAGAGTAGACACGTGTGAGGAAGTAGAAGCGCACCAGATGGTGGTCGGAGCAGAACTCGCGCACCTCACGGTAGTCGGTGCGGTTATGTAGGGTCTCGAGCTCACCTCCCCTCATCAGCTGGTCCTTTTCAAAGGTCAGCTCCCCCTTGGTTCTGAGCTGCTTGTGACTGAGCAGGCAATCCTTCTGCAGCAGGAGCACCAGGTCCTTGTACACTGCCCTATGCACAGAGTCCCCAAGGACGACCACAAATTTGTTGTGGAGTAACTGCTGGACCTCCGAGGCCAACAGGCGGACCATGATGCCTGCGGCGCGCCTCTTAGCTCCCTCTTTTGCGCAAGCTGGGTCTGGGAACTGCTAGAACAGAAGAGAGAGCGCTGGGAGGGGCTCACCCATAGGCGGAGCAGCAAGCTTTAGTTAGGGGAAGTACGGGAGCTGCCGCCTGAGGGTGTGAGCCCGGCAGGGAACCACACTGCAGGCTCCAGAAGGCTGGGCCTGCAGGCTGGGAGGAGGGGTGAGTAGGGCAGAGGGCAGGAGGAGCAGGAAGCCCTCCTCGATCTGGCCGGAGTTTAGGCCTGCAATTTGGTCTCAATTACTGGAGCCTGTGCTGTCCAGGCTCCAGCCAGCCAAGAGGCAAGCACCAACTGTAGCCACTTAGCATCAGACAGGTGGTCGCCAACTCAAAACAAGTTAACTTGAAGATGCTGTTCCATAAACACAGCTTAACTACAAACCCCTTATCTTCTCTTAGTGCTATCCACGTGGATCCCCATCACTGCTAACAATGACAATTTCTTGAAGCACAAACCATCTTTAACATGTTAAAAATCCAACCAACCACTTGACTGGGGGAGGGAGGAGGGAATGGTTCAGAGGGTAAAAGAACTGTGCAGGCCTCTATGCTCAAGCCCTCAGGACAGACAAGCAGACCCCAGCTTAGCTGTCAGCTTGCCTGGCCAAAATGGCAGGCTTTAGGTTCAGTAAGAGAACCTATCTCAAACAACAAGGTGATGGCTGCTTTAATCCCAGCACTTGAGAGGCTGAGGCAGGGGGCAGAACTCTGAGTACAATCGGTTACCCATATCCAGTGCCTTCCACACTAGCCAAAGCTCCATAGAAAGCTTGCATCAATAAACTAAAGTGAAAAAAAGGTAAGAGAATGATAAGAGGAAGACGAGCCTCAGACCCAGAAAAATAAATACTGTTTTTCCTGAAGGGGGGGAGAGGAAGACATGCCATCACTGATCTCTAGTCTCCACACATGAGTGTATACATGTGTGCATATATCACTCCCTCCAATTGCCACCCACACACTTAAAAAAAAAAAGGTTCTGGAGATAAAGGCACCACATATAAAAAGTTCTAGGTCAGTCCTCTGCATTTACAACCAGAGGAAAAACTCTTATGACTTACAATACTTTACTTTTCTTCTGTGCCGTTTTTTTGCATGTAAATATCAAAACTGATTTTCTTTTCTCCTGTCAATCTAGCTAATTTGCATGTCCCCAGGGACTGAGCTAAGTAGAGAAAAGGTTTTGCCCTTCTAAACACTTTGGATGAAATGCTGACAGATGGTGCACACCTTTAATCCCAGGGCGGCAGAGGCAAGAGGATCTGTGAGGAGAACTGAAGGCCAGCCAGCCTGGCGTACATAACCAGCTCCAAGTCAGCCATGGTTAAGCTGGGGTGACCCACTCTCAAAACACAAGAAAACTTCAAGTTACGTTTATTCCAACCTGCCACTTAAGATTTCTCTCCTGGGACAATTAAAAGGTAGAAACACACTTTAATAATACCTGTAAATGCTTTCATTTCCGAAGGTGAGGGGACGAGATGAGAGCTGTTCCCAGGTCTTTCCAGCTCTTTCTGAACTCAATGACAGGTTCAACTCAGCTGTCCCAGCCTTAACTCCTCTCCAAGCTGACTGAATCAAACTGGCTTCTGAACTGAATCGCTCTTCCTGGCCTCAAACTAATTCTGGCAGTATGTTTTATACCTGTGTCTAGCTTGGTCTCTCTGCCACCTGTCTCTATAAAATTCTCCCAGTAAACAACTCTTGGGAAAAAACAAAACAAAACAAAACAAAAAACACTTCTCTCTCCCACACTGCTCTTAAATAGCCTCTCCTGTTTTTTCCTCTCCTATCCTCCTGAGTTGGGCATATCCTATCTCTGACTCATTCTGTTAAATCTTTCTCTGATTCACCACTTTGTCTGTCCCTCAATTAGATGGACTTTCAAACACGGTTGCTTTCTTCTATGAGCTAACCTTAACTTTACTGTTTGGGATTAAAGGCATGTACTGAGGGAATGCCTATATTCCAGATCATACTGTAATCCAGAGTGTGTCTGCATTCCAGTTAGATCACACAGACCTAGGTCTTTGGCTGTGATCCCTTGCCAGAGCAGCCATGTTGCTGGATTAAAATTCCTCTACATCACCTAGCGCACAGAGAGCCAGGAGTTGGATCTCCATTACCACATAACCAGGGAGTAGTGGTGCAAGCTGTGATCTCAACACTTGGGAACTAGATGTAGAAAGATCAGAAGTTCAAGGTCATTTTGTGGTTCCTTAGTGAGTTTGAGACCAGCCTGGTATACATGAGACACTGCCTCAAAAACAAACAAACAAACAAACAATAACAACAAAACCCTTGGCTTGGTAGTTTAAGACTATATAATGCTAGCGTTTGGGAGGCAGGAGAATCGCCACAAGTTCTAAGCCAGCCTGGTCAACATAGCAAGACCCTGTCTCAAAATACCAAAGTAAAATAAAATAAAATAAAAGTAAGAAGAGTGGAGAACCTTACTGATAGCTGTAATATAAGCCAGGTGTGATGGTGCAAGCATCTAATACCATACAGCATGACAGAATCGCAGGCAGGAGGATCAGGGGTTCAAGGCCAGCCTGGGACAAAAGCATGCGTACATGCTGGAGAAGAACACTGCTTTGGAGCCAAGATACCACACCAGGGCGGGGCACCAGCTCTGCTTGCTTCAGCTACGTTACTTATCCTCTCTGTGAAAAAGGACTACAGTACTCGCATCAATTTGATGTGGGGATTGAGGGTACTCAGATGTTCTGCTTGTTCTTGCATGTATGCAGGCACTCACAGAGGCCAGAGAATGTCAGATTCCCTGGAGCTCAAGTTCCAGGCAGTTGTGAGCAGCCTGATGTGGGTGCTAGGATCTCAACTTCATGGCATTTACTCCAACCAGGATGTAAAGTACTTAGAACAATGCCTGGCAAGCCCCTAAGTATGAATTATAGTGATTCTCAGTGAGCAAACTACAGAGCACCAGTCTAACTGCCTGCAAAGGGAGAGGAAACTTTATCTCTCATTTGGGTACTACCAAAACCAAAGGAGATAATGACAGGGAACGGTTTTAAACATAATACTGATATTTACAGAACAGCTCTAGGATGCCAAACACTTTAAGGTGACCTGAAAAGGTCTTTCTCCTTATTCCTATTTTATAGAAAAGGTTATGATGAAGCTAAGATTTACTCATCTTATTCTTGGGCACCTAAATACCCAGGGTGGATAGCTGTGTGTACTTGAGGGTAGCAGTGGAGAGAATGAATATACCACATCCTCATTCTCAAGCCTGAGACACAAACATTACACCAAGTAGTAGCCTAATCCAGTAAAACAGAATGCTGCAGACTGTGGCTTCCCTGTGGGAAAGTGTGGTTCCCGGTATCTTAAGTAGGGAGCCTTGGACCACAAGCTGTTCTCAGGGCTCTGGGCCAAGCCAAACAAAACTATCTACAAGAATTCTCTATTGTCCTCCAAGGGAAGAGGCAGACAGGCTGAGGAGAAAGGGAGGGGACAGAGAAACCCAGTAAATAACTGAAACCAAAACCAAAACTAAAGGGTGGGGAACGGGCACAACAGCCAGATGGACATCAGACACCCTCTGCCTGGTCCCCACAAGAAAGAATGGGCTATGCCAGCCAGGATGGCACTCAACACATGCCTCAGTGACACTTGTAGTGGGCCGAGAGAACAAGTCAGGGTGAATCTTCTCAGACATTTAACAAAGGCCAGTGACTTCTAGCTTCAGGTTCTTTTTACTGACAAGAACTGCAACAAAACGGAATTTGAACATAGCCAGGTAGGTTGGAGAAATTTGCCAAACTCCCTTATTAGTTTTGGAAGCTATTTTACGGACTCATTTAATTAGGAAGGAATGCAGTGGGTTGGCTGTTGTGTCCCGAAACTAGGTACAAAAGGGCAGCCTCAGCCGCTGTAGTGGTAAAACACCCATAATCCCAGCGCAGGGCACCAAGGCTGGATTGTTCAAAAAGAAAAACTAAAATGGGTTGGTCTCTTCCCTCCAAGGGAGAGATAAGGACAGGCTGCCAAGGACAGATAAGATGGAAGCTGAGCCTGCGGAGGGCTGTGTGCAGAAGCGCCCAAGGCTGTCTAAGGAGTCAGCACCATGGCCGAGGGACCGTCAATTTGCATGATTCCCCAAATCCTTATTGCTTTCTGTTTTCCTGCAATATCTGGGGCTCTAAAGCTGTGGGAGAAATATGCATTAATAATGACTACTGCTATATTTAAAAAAAAAAAAGGACTTTCAAGCAATTTGCTTGTATTTCTCAATTTGGGGATAATTTTTCAGTAGCTTCGTAAGGCATGAATTATAAATCTTTGACTATTACTTTATAGCTATCCCAAGCCAAACCCAGAGCATTTATTTTTCATTAATCAATGTTTTGTAGTAATTAGGTTAGTTTTTGGAAGAGTGACAACAGACTAGGCCAGTTGTTCCAGAGATGGGACAGAGGTCTTAAATCACAAAGACAGACCTAATAATTACGATGCTGCTAGGGTTTCTTGCATAAAAATTTTGAAACTAAGCCGGGCGGTGGTGGCGCACGCCTTTAATCCCAGCACTTGGGAGGCAGAGGCAGGCGGATCTTTGCGAGTTCGAGGCCAGCCTGGTCTACAAAGTGAGTCCAGGACAGCCAGGGCTACACAGAGAAACCCTGTCTCGAAAAACAAAAAAAAAAAATTTTGAAACTAGTTTAATAGTTTCATGCATCTGACTAAATACCCACTGTAACATTATACAAGGATTATAAATACCTCCTTTCTGTTTAAAGGCATTTGGGGGGAAATCAAATTTATCCATCCATTCATCTATCCAGTTAGTTTTTTTTTAAGGTTTTTTGAGACAGAGTTTCTCTGTGTGGCCCTGGCTGTCCTGGACTCACTCTGTAGACCAGAACAACCTCGAATTCACAGAGATCCGCCTGCCTCTGCCTCCCGAGATGCTGGGATTAAAGGGGTGCTACCACACCGGGCTCCATTTAGTTTTTTGAGAAAGGGAGACATCATGTAGCCTGGTTGGCCTGGAAATTGATATTTAGATGAGGCTGGACTTGAACATGAAGATCTGCCTGCCTCTGCATCCTGAGTGCTGAGATTTAAACAGCTCAAATCAATACTTTTGACTTTCCCAAAATCTCCTTCTATTTTAAGAAAATGCATGTGTAGACCAGAGAATATTTCTCAGGAACTCACTTACTTGACTTCCTTATGTTCTAGTATTAGTTTAGTTTTCTAAGGTGAACTAAATTTGTCAAAAACAATATGGCCTGCAGTGGGCCTACCAACAGACAATTATGGACCCCAGAGTGGCCTGCCTCACTACTGGCTACGGACAGATTATGGAAGAGGGGCAGTTACAAGACTCTGAACTGGGAGCTTGCCATAGACTTTTGATTTGGAGTAAGTAAGTTAATATCTACTCCACAGAACACCAAAAGTGTGGGAGAAGTAACATTTTAAAAGCGGCTGTAGGGTCACACCAAGTAAAAGTATTTGTGAAGAACTGTGATAAGTGTAGCAACAAAGAAACCGTGGCCAGGTGGCCACAGGGAAAACCAAGTCCCATCCTCCCAGGCCAGGTGGCATCTCCTGCTTAAGGCCTCAGCCCTGCAGCCTAATTAAGCTTAGTAAGAATGAGGTTTCCAGTATCTATTAGGGCCATGACAGCTGTCACTCTGCATATTTAACTAGGTTGACACCTATGACATAAATCGAAATATGAACCACAAAGATGCCCAACCTTCAAAGTAGGTTCCAAGTGAACAAAACTACTGCCTAGACATATTGAGCCCATCCCTCCACACAACACCTAATACGGCTATTCTTTTGGCACAAATATCAATTACAAGCTGGACACGTTATAAGCTTAAAAACTCTTAAGGCAGTTGGAGGCCAACCTGGTCTACAGAGTGACAGCCGGGGCTACTACTCAGAGAAACTGTCTTGAAAATCCAAAACAAGAGCAACAGCAACAACAAAAGAACTCTTCAAGCATTATGCTTCCCCACATTAATAGGCTAATATAACCCTTTCTATGGGCTCTGGAAAGAAGTGCAAGGAGTAAATTTAAGAATGAAATGGAAGTCCTTAATACTCGCTACGCAGACACTTTTAAAGAAAAAGATAACTCTTGGGTCATTTGGATCCCCCCCCTTTTTTTTTAATTTGAGACAGGGTTTTCCTGTAGCCCTGGCTGTCCTGGAAATCACTCTATAGATCAAGCTGGCCTGGAACTCAGAGATCCTCCCGCCTCTGTCTCCCGAGTGCTGGGGTGAAAGGTGTGCATTACCACCGGGGCTCCCGTTTTTACCTTTTAAGCAATTCATAAACGTTCCAGTTCAGCCGGGCGGTGGTGGCGCACGCCTTTAATCCCAGCACTTGGGAGGCAGAGGCAGGCGGATCTCTGTGAGTTCAAGGCCAGCCTGGTCTACAGAGTGAGTTCCAGAACGGCCTGACATACACAGAGAAACCTTGTCTGGAAACCCCCCTCCCCCCAAAAAAAACAAAACAAAAAAGTTCCATTTCAATCGCATACAGATATGGAAAAAATTTAACATTACTATTTCAACTGTCCCTATAATCTGTCTAGAAGGGTAAGGAAAAATGCTCCGAAGCCCAACAGTGCCGAACAGGTCTCAGGCAGGAGACCCATCTTTCTAAGTCTCGGTTTCCTCTTCAGTAACAGTGAGGAGAGGAGACCCTGTGCCTCTCTCTAGTCACGCCTGCAGGACACCAGGTCCCCTTCAAGCTCCAGCGAACTGGCCCCGCTCGGGTTCTACAGAAAACAGCCTGAGGACCCGAAGTCCTGGAGCCCCGACCCCGAGGTCCCCCTTCCCACCCAGGGCAAAGGCAGACACGTACCTCCTTCTGGGGAAGGCCAACAGCCAAGTCGCGCCCGGAGCGTTCTACACACTCAAGCTATCTCCCCAGAGTGGATTCACCCTGCATTCTGCATCCTAGTCACTAGTCCTAAGGTTTGCTTCCACCCTTCTGACTTCTCGCTGCTTTGAAAAAGAAAGGTAACTTCGTTGGCTCCACCTCCAGGCCTGTCCTACGGCCTGGCCTTCAGAACCACAGTTTTAAAGCGCTGTTTGCACAGCCTGTGTCCGGTCCTCTCCTCCCACTCACTCCTCCTTTGACTTCAATTTGGCTTCCAACCGCATCAAACCCGAAGACATTTGTCAGTAAATCAGCACTGGCTTCTTGGCTTCCTTTCAAAGGCCGCGTCTTGCCCTTCCCAGCTGATACTGACCGCACTTCAACGCCCTCCCGAGTCCGTGTCACTGGCACCTCTGGGTCCTGTCCTCCCCTCGATCCTTGGCGGTACCTCTCGTTCTCTCCCAGGGGACTCCCTCAAAGTTGGTCTTTCTCAAGGTTCTCCAGCCTGGTTTCACTCACCCTCAAGCCTTCCACAGCATTC
Source organism: Lophiomys imhausi (assembly GCA_907164525.1). NCBI lineage: Eukaryota > Metazoa > Chordata > Mammalia > Rodentia > Muridae > Lophiomys > Lophiomys imhausi. The sequence continues at coordinate 1,134,897 of CAJQZJ010033609.1, read as the reverse complement.
CCTTTTTCACCCCAGATAGTTCTGGCTTCGGCCCTCCCCAGCCAGATTGTAAATGGCTTCTCTTCCCTAGACCCAGGAGGAAGAAGTCAAAGGACCACCCATCACCTTATCGATACTATTTGAATGCAGATAACTCAGAATCCGGGCAATAAAACTGGGAGGGAGGGTCCGGGATTCGGCCCTGGAGTCAGATTCCGCTGGAAATCCCGGGCCCATGTGCACTCTCCCTGCTTTAGGCATTCTGGCCTAGAAGGGAGGAGGGCCTAGTAAATTGCTAGCGATTTCTTCTTAACCGTTGATGGCTAGCAAGATGCTGCCACATTTTAAACTAGCCCCTTCTCTGCTCCCGAGTGTCTGCAAGCATTCAAGGAATGCTCTAGGCACTCAGGTGTGTAAAGTTCTTTAGTGGGGGAAGGGAAGAATAACAATAGCCTTCCAAATTCTCCAGGGTGCTTTATCTTCCCACCAAATTGTGACTGTCCCTAAGACAATTCCTTCCTAACCTTTGGACAGTCTTCCTCAAGGTAAAAATATTGGTTGTGGCCTGGGATGACAGCCTGCTCTATGTATGTTCAGATCTTCAATTCTGGATGGACATATATCATAGGGTGGAAATAAGCCGGGTCAAGGAATTTTTATTTTTCATAAATGACTATTTCCACTGTTCTTGATAGGCTGGATGTAGCTCAGCTCAACTATCCCTTTTTATTTCTACTTTTTCGGGAGCACTAGGGATCCAACCCAGGGTTTGACTCATGCTGGACAAGACATGTGCATCTAAATTATATATTATATAGCAAATTGTATGTTAATAAAGTAATCATATATAGAAGATAATTTGTTGGTTATACATCTAGTATATATGTAAGGTAGATACACAAATGTATATTGAAAGTATGCTTTAGGATTTTGCAACTCAGAGGTGACCAGTGTTTAATTTTACTTTTGTTTTAGCTTAGTTTGGGTGGCTAATTTTCGGTGTGTGTCCTCTGTCTGCATGTCAGGAATCAAACACAGGATCTCTTAAGATCTACTCATTAAAAGTCAATTTTGTGAGAAATTCTTCCCTTATCCTTTAGACAGGTCTCTCCTTCCTCCAAGAGCAAAGGCTCCTTAATGCTCGGTCTGCTACTGCAGGTACCTGGCCCTGTCCCGCAGGCTGTCCTCAAACACAGGCTCCTCCTGCCTCCGCATTCCAGCTGTTCTCAGAGCCCTCTGATCCTCGTCTCCTGGATCATGGTGTACCCTCACTTGTCCATCCTCTGCCTTATGACTCCTTGCAGTGGACATTCACGGAGCACTGGGCCTGCTGGCCGGCGTCTTGGAGCCTCAGAGCCCAGTCAGGTAGAAACTTTACTTTGGTTTCTACTTACAGAGAAATCAACAGAGGCAAGCAGAGGTTATGCAAAATTGCTCAAGGTTCCTGGGCTAGCAAAAGCCAGAACTGGTCTGTTATTGATAGCAAGTCTGCTGATGGCTTTAGATAAGCTGGGGGCTTAGGTTTCCTTTCTTTGGGTAGAAATATGGTTTCCGAACCTGAGCTTTTAACCCCAGCTATAAATATTTGCTGAAATCAAAATAAGGAAGTAAAATTATCTGGAAAGAAAAATTTGCATTGCTGTTTTCCTCCTTGTTGTTCTCTGCTGGAAAAACTACTTCGTACACATCTTTAGATTTCTCCACAAGAAAGCAAAGCAGGTATGAAGCTTATCTGGTTCCGTTTCTACCACCCAGGATGCTAGCTGGTTTTATTAGTAATTATCATTATTATTTGTGGTGAAGTGAAGTGTTCAACCTATTGTTCGGCCAATGCCAACTGGGTAACATTATTTAGGCTCTTCCTCCTCCTTTAAGCATTGTATAGATACTTTTCATTGTGTTCATGTACACATTCAAAAATCAAGGTTGAAAAATGGAATGAGCTCCCAGTCTCACTTATGAAAAGCAGGGCTGGTGTGCCAAGCCTTTGTGGTCAACCACAGCAGACAAGATTGCATAGACAATAAGTAGACACTGCATCTCCTCTTTTCTTCAACACCTAGTTGACTGTTTCCTTGCACTTTTTTTTTTTTTTTAAGAAATTTAATTGTTTACCAGTCTAGACCACATAGCCAGCTTGTCCTTTGGTGGCACCGGGTCTGGTGACCCTCATCCCCCCCACCTGCCCATAGACTCCTTACAGCAGGAGGGGTCTGAGAAAAGACAGTCAGAAATTTTAAATTTATATTTAAAAGAGAATGAGAAGTAGAGTTCTGTAATCTCTCAAGGTTTTTCTTTCTCAGCTACATAGTAGTAGGAGGAGGACAGCCTGGGCTACAAGAGACCCATCAGCAAAAGAAAAATGAAAGAAAGAAAGAAAAAAAAAAGAGAAAAAAGAGAGAACTGGGAGGTACTTACTTATTGAAATGACTGGTGATTTTTTTTAAAAAGGTGTGTCTCTGTAGATTCTAGATCCTTCCCTAGATACAGTCCTTTCCTGGCTGTAGATCACAATGGCCCAGACTCTGTCTTCAGGGTAAATAAGTTCAACGCTGGGTGCTGCAACTTTCCCAAGCCAGTGTCTGGGGAGGTGATGCCATTTCCGGTGGCCTCTGGGGCAAATGACAGATACAGCATTTGCTTTCTTGCTTTAGGAAGAATAATGACCAAAGTTTAAGACTGTGTCATTAATGTAGATGAAACACAAAGTGGTAATTTGGCCCTGAATTTGTTTTCATTTTGCCTTTCTCAGTAATTTGAATGTAACTTATGTCAACCCTTCCTGTTTTTAACAGTTCGGTTCCTAGGGGTTTTATTATTCTGGTGTGGTGAATACAATGCAGAAAGCATTAGAAGTGGGGAGCAGGGATTAGGGGAAGAGATTTGGGGAGATAAAAAGAGAGATTTCTCCATTTTCTTATTTAGCAGCCATGATCCTGCTTTGCGTGGTGGGAGGCTCTGTTTACAGCCCAGCCTTCCAGCTTCCCTCCTGATCTGCACAGGGCCCTGTACTGTAAGTGGGAGGACAGTCCCTCCACAGTTGGGAGTGGGGGTGGGGTATGGACCCAAGGCTGCCCAGAAAAAGATAGCCCTGTGACTACAGTACCAGGTAAATGCGGTAAAGGTCAGAGCCAGCACCAGTCCCTTCTACTGCTTCTCCCAGACTCCCACTGGAAACTGTCAACTGCTCAGAAAAACACAGGGCCTCTGATTCAACAGATAAGCACTGGCCTTAGGTTCTGGTTGAAATGATCTCATCTGGGGGAGGGACTCCCACCTCCCCTGCATATACCAAGAAGGAAGGAGGAAATGAATCAGAAAAAAACCAAAAACTATGAGGAAAAATTCTTTAAAAAAAAAAAAAAAGCTTTACCCCCTCCTCCCCTGAAAAATAGTGAACCTTTAATGGGTGTTCTAAACATCTGAACACTTCAGAGTGCAGCAATAGAATGAAGACTACTGTTTTGTGGTGTGGGTGGGTGTGTGAGTGTGTGTGTGTGTGTGTGTGTGTGTAAAACTCAAGCTCTGACCTCTCCCTCTGAGCTCTAGCCCCAGCTTCCAACCTTCATTACAACAAACAGTACAGAATAAGGAACAAGATATATTCTGCAATGAGCCCAGTGTAGTGACCCATGCTTACAATCCCAGCACTTGGGAGGGCAGAGGCAGGAGGATTGCTACAAAGTCCAGGTCAGCGTGGGCTATCGATGGAGAACCTGTCTTAAGCACAAAGAACAAAAGAACCCAGGACAGTCCTGAAGTCCAAACCTGTATGCTTTGCTCTAGGTTTTGTTTTTCCATTACCACGATATTAGGTAAGCTGGCCTACAAAGTGACTTCATTGTCATTTCTTGAAAAATATTTTAGTTCTTCAACTACCTCACATGTGCCCTAAAATTTAATTACGCACCTTCTGCATTGTTTCATCTTGACCAAACTGTTTTCTATGTTTTAATGGATTTTAATTTAACACAATCATGGGGCTGGAGAGATGGCTCAGTGGTTAAGAGCACTGGCTGCTCTTCCAAAGGACCGGAGTTCAAATCCTAGCAACCACATGGCAGTTCACATCTGTCTAATTGCTGGGTGTGGTGGCACACGCCTTTAATCCCAGCACTCGAGAGGCAGAGCCAGGTGGATTTCTGTGAGTTCAAGGCCAGCGTGGTCTACAAAGTGAGTTCCAGGACAGCCAAGGATACACAGAGAAACCCTGCCTCAAAACAAACAAACAAACAAACAAACAAACAAATAACAAACACAATAATTGCAATGTCTTCAGGCAGGGCTTCAGTCTAGAACCCAACTGAAAAGCTGAGTATCTTAAAACTCAGAGCAGTGAATTATGTAAGTTGAGGGACTCTGCCCTGCCCTGGTACCAAGCGTTCTATATACATGAGCTGCAGATGTGTCCAAGGCAGGTCTGCGCTATGAGAAAGAACGAGCTGGGGAGGGCACCTGGCTTTCTGTAGTGACCAGGATGCCAGATAACACAGAAGCACTAGTAAATGCAAATGGTAATTATGTTTATAAATTTCACACTTAAAATAAGGTTGCTTGAGAACAACCAACTGATATTCTTGCTTCCCAGCATTCATATTAACCCATATCATCAGCCTCGACTGTTGACTTGGCTCCGCTGAATGCTTTCGAGCCTAGTGAGCCTTTTTTCTTGCCCACCCCTCAAATGTACTTCCTTGCATGGTTCTCTTTTCATGACCTAAATGAGCTCTTGTTATCTTCACCATGCAGATGGTGAAATGGAGGCTCCCCAAGAACTTTAATGGCTTGTCACCTGGATGAAGTAGGACAGGCATTTTATTTGTTTTTTTTTTTTTTTTTTTTTTTGGTTTTTCGAGACAGGGTTTCTCTGAATATCTCTGGCTGTCCTGGACTCGCTTTGTAGACCAGGCTGGCCTCGAACTCACAAAGATCCACCTGCCTCTGCCTCCCAAGTGCTGGGATTAAAGGCATGTGCCACCACCGCCCGGCTAGGACAGGCATTTTAGAGTCAGTCCCTCCAACTGCACAGTGGTCAGTGGCTGCCAGGTGGGGTGCACTGTCAGTATTATCATTTTAAAATTATTTTGTTTAGTTTTAGAAAGGATACAGGAGGGCTGGGGGTGTGGCTCTCTTGGTAGAGTGCTTGCCCACTGTGCATAAAGCCACGGGTTCTATTCCCCGCCTAAACTGACTGGGTACACTCCTGTATTCACAGCCATAGGGAGGTGCACACAGCAGGATTGGAAAATCGAGGTCATGATTGGCTACATGTGGGAGTCTGAAGTGAGCCTGAAGGACATAAGACCCTGCCGGAGAGAGGGGGTGGGGAGAGGGAGACAGTGAGAGAGGCACAAGAAAAATGAGTGTCTCTCTCCCAAGTCTCTTCTCTGCTAGAAGCAGCACTATCTGCTTTGTCAGAAACATTCTACACAGACATTCCACAGCTGAAGAGCTTCTGTATCTTTCTCAAGTCCAAATAGAAAGACAGCAAACATTATATTATCCTACTGGCAGAGCTAGGAAATTTTGGGAATCACGGATAAAACTTAAGTTGCCTACAGAGACCAAGTGTGTTTTCCTGAGACAGTTCAGGCAGTAATGTCCAAGATGATAAATAAATTGTGCTTACGTACAGCTAAAATAACTGTAAGGAGCACGTACGCAGCCTGTAGGAGATAAGCGCACTGCTGGGCGTTACCCCATGTGTGAAGCGTGGTAAGTGTGACGCAAAGTGTGACATAGGCAGAGAGCACATAGGAAGCAGCCACCAAGAGCCAAATGGGGGCACTTGAGATGCGAGCTGCAGAGCACCATGCCCAACGTTCTCGCAGCAAGTGAGATTACCTATTACATACATATATATGCAATTATTATATACATACATACACACATACACATACATTCTCTGGTCTCATTCTTAAATCTGAACAATAACTGACATACACTTTACAATTTTGTTTGTGAGAGGAGATTCTCTTAAGCCTTGTTGTAAGTTGTACTCTTTGAGCAATGCAATATAGAAAACCACAGATAGTACACATAGTCACTGTAAGGACGATAATAAAGGTATTGAAGACATGGCTGAGTTGATAAAGTGCCTATACTAAAAATCCATGTTAAAAATGTCTTTTAGCCAGGCGTGGTGGGGCAGGTCTTTAATCCCAGCACTCAGGAGGCAGAGGCAGGTGTATCTCTGTGAATTCAAGGTCAGTCTGCTTACAAATCAAATCCAGGACAGCCAGGACTTGATATAGAGAGAAATCCTGTCTCAGGAAAACAAAAAACAAACAAACAAAAATCTTTTAATGGGATAGAAAGATGGCTCAGTGGTTAGGAGAAATGGCTGTTCTTCCAGAGGACCAGGGTTCAGTTCCTAGCACCGACATGGCAGCCTACAACTGCCTGCAGCTCCAGTTCCAGGAGATCAGACACACACAGATATACATGTCAGCAAAACAACAATGCACACAAAATAAAGTAATTTTAAAAAATTAAAAAACAAAAAAAATTTTTTGATAAACTTCAACTCAGCGGAGCAGTGTGGTAGGTCACACCTTTAATCCCAGCACCCAGGAGGCAGAGGCAGGCGGATCTCTGTGAATTTGAGGCCAGCCTAGTCTACAGAGTGAGTTCCAGGACAGCCAAGGATGTACATGGAACACAGAGAAACCCTTTCTTGAAAAACCAAAAACAAACAAACAAACAAACACATAAATATAAACTTCAACTCTACTTCATACCATCTTGTCTTGAAATTCTTTTCTATGGTAAAGCAAATAAATAAATAAATAAATAAAACCCTGAGTTTGCCTAAATGGAGTTTGACCCCTAAGGGTCAAAGGTAGTGGGCTGACAATATTGTTCAGTGGAGAGCCATTCAAGCAAACAACAGCTGGACAAGAGGCAGACAAAGCTACCCCGGGAAGATGCAGCCTGGCGACTGAACTTAGTCTGGGTGTACACTCCCCTGTGTGGGGAGCACTGAACTTTACACTCACCAGTCATCTGGCAACTTCACGTCCACCAGTGGTGTAGGAAGGAAGGCAAACCTGTGACAGCATGGACTAAGTAAACTTGGGATCCTCTGGCTTTGGGGCCAACAGAATGCTAAACCATGGTTCCATGACCTCGGTGGTCACTGAACAACTCTGAATCTATTTTTTCATTTGTAAAGTTAACCACTATGAGAGTACAAGAGTGAATGAGAAAATAAACCCAGCACACTGTGTCCATAGGAGTATATTTAAAAAACAAAACAAAAAAACCCAAATGCCGTTCACTCTGTCCCATCTCCTCATTCTCCCTTTCTTCCAGTCAATAAGTTACTACCACAGGCTTGTATGCTTTCGGGAACTGCTCAGTAAATAGGGGAAAGAGAAAACAAATTAGGGGAAACTTGCCAGTGCCAAGTCCTTGTGTTGGTAAAGGGGCAGGATATCATACTTGTGTGGGGCTGGCCTGGGGTAGGAACACATCTAGACCACCAGAAGTGAAGGTGTTATTAGAAGCTGCAAGAGACAGGGTGGAACACTCCCCCTGGATGGGGAAGAGACTGGCTGTACCTGCTGGCAACATGTAGGGCTGACTGGGTTCTTCGATTATTTTTTTTTTTTCTGGTCCGTCTCAGCAAGATGGGTACAGGTATAGAGCAGGTAAAAAGGCATATTTAATCAAGATTGGAGCAGGTAAAAAGGCATATTTAATCAAGATTGGAGCTCTTTCTTCTTTATGAGACAGGGTCTCACTATGTATCCCTGACTGACCTGGAACCCATATGTAGACCAGGCTGGCCTTGAACTCACTGAGATCCACCTGCCTCTGCCTCCCGAATGTAGGGATTAAAGGCATGTGCCACCATGTCCAGTCATTTGTGGGTGTTTTGTTTTTTGATATAGGGTTTCTCTGTGTAACAGAGCCCAGAAGTCCTGGAACCCATATGTAGACCAGGCTGGCCTTGAACTCACAAAGATCCATCTGCCTCTGCTGGGACTTTAAAGGTTTATTATTAATAATATATTGTTTTATGTGTATGTATGTGGGGGAGTATGGTGTTTACACGTGAGTGCAGGTACCTGCAGAGACCAGAAGAGGATGTTAGAGCCTGTACAACTGGAGTTACGGTGGTTGTGAGCTCCACAGTGTGCACTCTTAATTGCTGAGCCACCTTCCCAGCTGGTGGCTCTGCCTTTTGGTTTCCATTAATGTAGGCTGGTATTACAAATTCACAATTTACTTAAAGTCATGATTTACTTAAAGTCATGATTTACTTGAATCGAAGCACAGAAAACTAATGCTTTAATTAGTGGAAAATAGTTTGAGTGTAAGGGCAAAAATAATACACTTTTTCCCTCGCTTTTCGGTGGCATTGGATATTGAACCTATAGCCTCACCGTGTCTGGCAAACATTCTACACACTGCCCCATAGTGTTCCTTCAGTATCGACAACAACCCTTAATTATTAGTTCTAGCCACAGAATAATTTAAACTTATCCAGTTCACCCACCTTCTCTACTTGAAGGAGCAGTACTTTTTCTTCTCTTCTAGGACCGGAGTGCTCTGAGTGGGCCAGAAGTCAGCCATTCAATATTTACATATGCATGCATCTGCTTTAGTCAAGGGGTGTCTGCATTCAGACGTATGCTTGGCTACCTTTAAGTGATGGCCAAGTTCAACAAATCAAAAAACATGGTTTTTTTTTTCCTTTGCTTATATGGATATAATAGCCTACGTGGTTTTGCTTATTTCTCTTCAAAGAATTTGTGATTTGTGCTTTTAAGTACCTATGAATACTCAGATGTCTGTAACCTCACTACTGCCGAAGCAGAGGCAAGAGGAGTACTGAAAGTCTGAGACCAACCTGGTCTATATAGTGAGTTTCAGGCCAGCCAAACCTGCATGTTTAGACTTTGCCTCACAAAACTAATAATAATAATAAAAAAATCATAATAACTTGTCTCCTCAAATATTATATTAAGAACTGTGAGGAGCTAGAATGTAGTATGTGTATGAGGTCCCCGGGTTCAATCTCCAGGATTCATATGTACTTAAAAGCACAAATCACAAACAAACCCCATCTTCCTTTAAATTTAAACCTAACCTGGCAGTACACTAGGTCTGCAATTCTGGAACTTGGAGGGCTGAAGAAAGAGGATCACCAGGAGTTTGAAGCTAGCCTGCACTACACAGTGAAACCCTATCTTAGAAAAACAAAAAAGGAGGCTGGAGAGATAGATGGGTCGGGTCAGTGGTTAAAGAGCCGGCTGCTCTTCCAGGTCCTGAATTCGATTCTCAGCACCCATATGGTAGCTCACAACCATCTGTAGTAAAGAAAGAAAGAAAAACAACGCCGGGCAGTGGTGGCGCACGCCTTTAATCCCAGCACTTGGGAGGCAGAGGCAGGCGGATCTTTGCAACTTCGAGGCCAGCTTGGTCTACAAATTGAGTCCAGGACAGCCAGGGCTACACAGAGAAACCCTGTCTCGAAAAACAAAAAAAACAAAAAACAAAAAAAAAACAAACAAACAAAAAAAAAAGAAAAACAAGTGCTGGGCATGGCGGCTCATGCCTTTAATCCCAGCACTAAGGAGGCAGAGGCAGATGGATCTCTGTGAGTTCGAGGCCAATCTAGTGTACAAATCAGGACAGCCAGAGATTGCTACACAGAGAAACCCTATCTCAAAACAAAACAAAACAAAACAAAATAAACAAACAAAAGGAAAGGAAAGGAAAAAGATGGAAGCCGAGAGTGGTGGCATACGCCTTTAATCCCATCACTTGGGAGGCAGAGACAGATGGATCTCTGTGAGTTCAAGGCCAGCCTGGTCTACAAAGAGAGTTCCAGGACAACCAGTAGTACTACACAGAGAAACCCTGTCTCAAAAAAAAAAACAAAAACAAACAAACAAACAAAAAAAAGGAAAGAGGATCAAAGTCTGGTTTCCAGCACTTTCATCAGGCCTATAACTCCAACTTCAAGGGAATCCAATGTCTCTGGCTGCCTTGGGTTCCTGCACACACACAGGTACACACACACAGGTACACACACACAGGTACACACACACACACATGCACACACACAAACATAATAATAAAACAAATCTTTCTTACAAACAGAAGACTTTTGACTGTGGAAGCCAGGTGTGGTGGTAGACACCTGTAACCCTAACACTTGAGACTGAGACCAAAGATCTGAGTTCTTACCCAGTCTGGGCCATACAGTAAGACTTTGCCTCTACACAAATAAATCAAACTTTGAGACCTGGACTAAAACATTTCATGAGTTCTGCTTTAGTAAGAGAAGTAAATTTTGTGCCAAATCAGTATATGTCAACTTCTCTTTGGTTGTTCCCAGGTAGGGACTTAGGTGGTTTGAGAATAGATAAGAGCCCTAAGATCCTACTCCGTTGATATGCCTTGACTCTGTCTACAAGCTATCTTCCCATCTTTGTTCTGCACAAAGTCTGCATTTGGCTCCAGCATTGCTCACTGGCTCAGAGCATGGGTTTTGAAGGCTGAGAAAGTCCTTATCCTATGAGCCATGTGATTCAGAATGCTTGACTCTTCCAGAGCCATTTCCAGTGTTAAATATTAAATGTGTGCATTGAGCAGCACGGTTTTCGATTTACTCTAGGAAGTGGTGTGTGTGGGGGGGTGCAGCTCAACAGGACTAGAGCCATTTTGGCTCGTTTGCACAGTCCTGGCAGATATCCCAAGCTCTGTAGCAAACAAAGTTGTTAGGACAGTCAGCCGAGCATGGTGTGCCAGCCACTGATATCCAGATTGCTTTTTTTTTTTTTTTTTTTTGGTTTTTCGAGACAGGGTTTCTCTGAATATCTCTGGCTGTCCTGGACTCGCTTTGTAGACCAGGCTGGCCTCGAACTCACAGAGATCCGTCTGCCTCTGCCTCCCAAGTGCTGGGATTAAAGGCGTGCGCCACCACCGCCCTGCCAGATTGCTTTTTAACTGTTATTTTGAGAAAGGGCAACACATTCCTGTTGGCCATGGCTCACCTTTGCCTAGCTCAGCATGGAGATACCTTTCTCTTGTTTTGGAGTGCAGGGATCCTCTTGCCTTGGTGCTGCCCAAGACATCCCCTGCCCTCAAATCTCCAGTAAAGTGCAGTTTGTGCAATCTGGACCATTGGTCTCTTTCCTTCATGTCTCAGGCCCCTTCTGCCTCTGGCCTCTGGCTCTAAAACACTGGGAGTTAGATGGGCAGTGGTGGCATGCACCTTTAATCCCAGCACTCGGGAGGCAAAGGTAGGTGAATCTCTGTGAGTTCCGGGTCAGCAAATTCTAGGACAGCTAGGGCTACACAGAGAAACCCTGCTTCAAAACAAAACAAACAAACAAAAAACCACTGGGAGTTTTCAAAAACAAAAACTATATATATATATATATATCCCTGCCTTAATTATATATAAAAGGATACTTTGAATGGTTAGCCAGAGGTAAAATGCAATGCTGGTAAGCACCCTATGTGATGGGCACCGCTCTGGTCTGTTGTGACAGCATCCTGTAGAAACAGACTTTGCAGGTAGGGAAGGGTGACATGATGCATGTTGTCCTGAGGCTTGGGAGACTGAACAGCCTTTCCCATCCCAGTCAGGCTCACCAGTAAGCTTGGACCAGACAGAAGGCTTCCTGGGGCTGCTCACATGGTCTCACAGTCACAGGTCATTTTTTTTTTAAAGCTTGTGACCTCTTCACAAAGGATAATTAAACACTAAATGAGAACAGAGGTCTTACATTATATTAAAAATGTGTCCCTCACCTATAGATGATATTAGGAGACTCCAAGCCACTGACTCAGTGTGTTCTGATTCCAGTTTCTGTGTACACCCCAACTCCTTCTTCAGTTTGATTTTTTAGATGCTCAGTTGAGAGGTTCATTCCTATCTGGTATCATATGGTTCTTTTCTCATTCTGTAAATCTGAATCTATGCATCCCATTTCCTCTTCCCCAGACCCTCACCTCGAAGCCCTGCACTGTCCTCAGTACACCCTATGCTAGTAGCTCTACAATTTTACCTCTGAGTAAGCAAATAAACTCTCAACAGCATTTTGCTGTTTCCAAGTAACTTAGCTAGCCCTTGGTTACCACGACCTTTCTTTCTCAGTCCACCCACACTAGCACAACCTCCCAAGCTTTATCCTAGCCAGTGGTGTTGACACACACTTTTGACCCCAGCACCCAGGAGACAGAGGCAAAGCAGGAGGTCAAGGCTAGCCTGGTCTACACGGTGAGTTCCAGGTAAACTAGAGCTATATATTGAGACTCTATGTCAAAACCTCAGAAACAAAAATGCTTCATCCTTGGCCCTAAAAGAGCATCCAGGAGGACACAGGCAGCAGAACTGATGGAGAGCATTCGGGACTTTCACATTCACAATTTGCACTTTGAACTTTTTTCTTCAAAATGACGTTTTATGCCAGGTGTGGTGGCGCAGTCTTTAATCCCAGCACTCTGGAGGCAGAGGCAGGCGGATCTCTGTGAGTTTGAGGCCAGCCTGCTCTACAAAGTGAGTCCAGGACAGCCAGGGCTGTACACAGAGAAACCCTGTCTCAAAAACCGAAAAAGAAAAAAAAGACTTTTTATTAGCCAGGCATGGGGGTCTTTAATCCCAACACTCAAGAGGCAGAGGCAGGCGGATCTCTGAGTTCGAGGCTAGCCTGGTCTACACAGAGAGACCCTGTCTTAAAAAAGCAAAACAAAACAAGACTTTTTGTTTTCATTTTCAACTGGTCCTATTCAAGTCCTCTACTGACAATTTTAGAAGTCTGGATATTAAAAAAATAGTGCTTTTAAGTGGCATTATTAATTTACTCTAACAGTGGCAACTTTGTTTTTCCCAAAACCAAAATGCTAAGCCGAGAAAAAGTTCCAATATTTTCAAATGCTATTCACAGCTAAATTCTGGAACGTACAGCTGGTTTGTTCAGGCAGGAGATAGCTTGGTGTTCTTTGGTGCATGCCATTCTTCCTTTCTTCTACCAGATAAACATCCCTCCAGGGCCTCTCACCTGGGCACAGTGCTTGGCACCACTATTTTAAGATTCATGAAAAAAAAAAAAACAGCAAAGAACAAAGAAACCTTTCTTATAAACTCCATTACTCTACAAGGATCTGCTTTAAAATTCATTTTAAACAAATGATCTTACTTTCCAGGTCTGAGGTCCACAACCAGCAGGTTGTCTCTGGTCACAAGTCTCCAGCTCCTCCTAGCTCTTTCCTCCCGACTACCCAGCCCAGGCAGGGGAGCTGCTCTGGCCGGCTGGTCCACTTTTCTGGCCACAGCCTCTACCTCAGTTCACACCAGGAATCCCACTGCACCTGCC
>CAJQZJ010033609.1:1038586-1101335 GCA_907164525.1 Lophiomys imhausi | reverse complement strand
TGTGTGTGTGTGTGTGTGTGTGTGTGTGTGTGTGTGTGTGTGTGTGTGTGTGTGTGATACCTGTGGAGGTCAGAGGACAACTTATAGGAATTCTCTCCTACTATGGGTTGGGGTTATAGGCTTTCTCTCTGACTGTGGGAGTATGAGGACTGAACTCAGGGCATCAGGCTGGGTGGTAAGTGCCTTTACCATTGAGCCACCTCGGTAGCCCAGGTTTGCCCACTCTTCAAAGCTCACCATGTTTATCTTCTTTCCATAGGGCCTTGCTGAGGCCAGTTCCCACTGTCCTCCTAAGTACCTGAAGAAGTGCTCCTTGTCCCTCCTCTAATAAGCCTTCTGTGTCTCCTCCTCCTGAGATGAGTGCTCCCTGGCAGGCAGGCCTACAGGATTGGGGCATGGCCTTGGGCTGAGCTGGTTGGACCCGGAAATCTGGCAACTAGTACGGGATTTGCCCTCCTGTCTGAATCATGGCTGACCACTAGATTTGCAGATTTCTGGAGGAAACAAATGTCATCCACGTATGTGGGTGTCCTAGTAGGGCATTTTGCTTCCCTTTTACAGAAAAGGGTGAAGAGGGCAGTCAGAACAGAGAGATTTTTCCCACAGGTGCTCTACCATGAGCCTGCGTTTGCTGAACTCATTAGACACTACATACTTACCTGACAGAACCAGCTGTGGCCCTGGGTTGGCTAGTGTCCCCCTTTAAGGCTCTCAACCTTTGGGTCACAACCCTCTGGGGATAGAATGCTCCTTCCACACGGGTGGTCTATCAGATATCCTGAATGTCAGATATTTACATTGTGATGCATAACAGTAGTAAAATTACAGTTAGGAAGTAGCAACAAAAATAATTTTACAGTTGGGGGTCACCACAATGTGAGGAACTGTATTGAAGGGTCAAACTTTAGGAAGGTTGAGAGCCACTTAAGCCCGTCCCTTTGGCTATCAGACTATTGAGACAATGGTTTCCAAGAAACCGGAATTTCCCCTGGAATTTCATTTCCCCTGGAAGAGGGAAAAGACCTGGGTCCTGGTGCCAGCCATGGGGGTAGTTTGTCTCTCAGGAAGGGATTTCACAGAGTTCTGACAATTTGTCAGACCACATTGCAGGAGGACTGAAGCTCAGACAATTATGGGTCAGTTAGGAGTAAAACCGCACCTTGACCAGGACTGTCTAGTTTTGCATGCCTCTTCCTCTCAATTTAAACCTAAACCTATCAGTATCCTGACGCTAGGCTTGGAGTGGAGGTAGCAGGACTCTTTCTTCCACTTCCCAGTAAAGTTGAATAAGTCTCTGATCTCTGTTTTCACTGTTACTTGTCTCTTTAGTTGGATTGATAAGAAGGGGTGGCCCGGCCCAACTCCTTAGGGCTGCCAGGACCCAGGCTTGGCTCCAAGCAACGCTGTCTGGCAACCCAAGCACCCAAGCATGCCTCACCAGGACTGGCTCGAAAATACTCAGTCATCTTCCATTCCGTCTTAGGAAAATTAGACTGGAAGAGCATGTGATAATAGCACTCAAAGGTGATGAGCTGTGAATAGATGTGAACAGATGCTAAGGACGAGGACAGAACAGCTAAGTAGGTGGTTCTTTAGCAACAGGAAGTTGCTGATTGGGCCTGTAAAGGATTATTGGAGGGTTCATGCTATTTGTGCAGAGTAAGCCAGTTCTTGTGAGAGGGAATCGTCATACAAAGAGCAAAGCTGGTCTCTGGATTCTTGTGTTAACATGGGACCCCTCTCTCTCTCAACTGCCTCTACTGAAATGCTGTCTGCAACGCTGTGACGTAGCCAGGTGTTCTCATGGGTGGCCAATCTTTGAATTTAGCCTCCAAAACTGTAAACTAAATAAGCTAAACTTTCTTTCCTTCATTACTTATTTATGTGTGTGCATGTGTGTGTGCGTGTGCGCATGTGTACAATGCCATGGAGGTCAGAAGCACTGAATTCCTCTAGAGCTGAGTTTTAGGTGGTTGTGGGCACCAAATGTGGGTACTAGAAACAGAACTTGGGTCCTCTGCAAGAGCAGCAGACCCTCTTAACCACTGAGCTATTTTTCTAGCCCCAGAAACTTATTTTCTTTATGAAATATATAGCTTTAGGTCTTTTGTTATAGCAAGAGAAAATGGGCCAACATCATGGTCCAGAAGGTAGTGTGGGATGAGAAACATCAGGTATTTAGCAGTGGAGTGGAGGGTTTGGTAGAACCTCCAGTTAACAAGGAAATGAGGATGTGTAAGGGCTCAACAAACCGGAAAAGTTGAAAAAAGAAACATGAGGGATGGAGAGATGGCTCAGAGGTTAAGAGCACTGGCTACTCTTCCAGAGGACCTGAGTTCAGTTCCCAGCAACCACATGGTGGCTCACAACCATCTGTAATGAGATCTTATCCCTTCTTCTGGCCTGCAGGCACACATGCAAACAGAACACTGTATACTGTATATACAATAAATAAATGAATCTTTTAAAAAAAGGGTGTGTACTACTACACCCAGCAACATTATTAAAAAAGGAAGAAAGAAAAGAAACATGAAGTAAGACCAAAAGTGTCTGATGAGATAGAATAAAATATCTTTCATGAATAGACTAAATCTTTCTGTTGGAAAATAGAGACTGAACTGACATACTAACACAATATATGAATTAGTATTATTTTGTTTTAATATATCAAAGTGATTTTTAAGAGGCTTAAAAAAATGGAAGGATATCACCAAAAGAAGGAAGCAATGGATATTAATGGCAGATAAAACATGATTTAATTTAAAAATAGCACTCCAGTTAATGATGAGCTTGATATAATAGAGGAATCTAAGGTGAGTATGCTGATGCATGCCTATAATCCCAGCACTTAGGAGGCTGAAACAGGAGAACCACACATTTAAGACTAGCCTGAACTACATAGCAAGCTACATACTCTGTCTCAAAATGCCTAAATAGTATGTAAAACATACACTAGTTATTATCTTGTATGTATTAGAAAATACATGACCGATGTATAAGTACTATAAAATATAAAGAGGAAGTCATAAAAATACAATTGAAAATTGATATTTTATTTGGAACTATCTAGACACAGTGCATGAAAAGCTAACAGTCCAGTTGAATAGACATTAGATAGTAGAGAGGCTGATGCAGTGTTGTTTGGGACACACTATCCACAATATGATGTCTTGGCATGGTGACAACTTTAAACTGAAGAAATGTGAGAAATGGCATTGAGGAAGCACCCTTATATATAAGCACCTAAGACCCTGGTATAAGAGCTACCCTCCCTTCCCAGGGGAAGGAACACTCTCTCCCAAGATGAAGGGCAGGGTAGCCATTGGTAGGGTAGAGAATTGGGCAGGCATTGGTGGCAGAGAGATGGTTAAGTATTTGTGGGGATAAAGAGGGGGTAAATGTTGGTGGGATAGAGGGGGTAAATATTGGTGAGATAGAGGGGGGTAATATTGGTGGGGTAGAAGGCAGGGTAGGCAATGACAGAGTGGGTAAAACAGACCTTGTTTCCTGTTGCCCACTGCCCCTTGACCTGAAGTCCCATTGGCACCATCACACTCCATGACATTTCACTCTGCATCAAATGTAGCAGGAAAATAATGTATTTTATTTCCTCTGGTCTCAAGACTATTTCTTCATGAAGGTTTCTGTGGCAGTGTAATAGTATCAATAACTGTGTGGTCTCTTCTTTTGTTCATCTGTCTTTTGCTCTGAGAGCCTCAGTCAACAACTTAGAACTGTAGGAGGAAAAGATATTTTCTTCTCCTACTTTAAACTGTAACTCCTTAGAAAGTACCAACTAGAAAATATCCAGACTTTTGGTGCACTCAGGCAACATTATGGCATTTGGTCATTCTCCATTACAAAAAAGAATAACTTATCTTAAAAAGTCAGATTTTGTACACCACACTTGCTGAGGATAGGAATGAGGATGACAAAATTTCTGATGTGTTAAGAATAAGTATCAGGGACTGAGAGATAGTTAACGGCTAAAAGTGCCTACGGCTGTTGTAGAGGACCCAGGTTCAGTTCCCAGCATCCACAGGGCAGCTCACAACCATCTGTGACCGCACTTCCAGGTGAATTGACACCATCTTCTGACCTCTGTGAGCACCAGGCACACACGGGGTGTCCATATATACACACGCAAAACACTCATATAGACAAGATAAAAACAAAAGCAAAATCTGAACAAAAGTTTGGTTGAATTTAATCAAGTTTTGTTTCCCAATTTTCTCTGCAATAGAGCACAATGGAGGTGGTGGGTTTATGGTGCTGACTACTCGGTGACAATACTCATTTTTTTAAAAGTACAAAAACAAAACAAAATTTAAGCTATAAAATACAAAATTTACAAACAGAAAAGCGAAGAGGTTAGTAAAATAGCGGAAAGGTTAAATTGAGGCTAACAAGGTAGGTCAGCTGGAGCTTGGCTAAGGAAAACACAGGAGGTGACAGCCAGCAACTCTGTGGAGTTAAGGCAGCATCTGTGACAAGACCTTACTGCTTCCCTGCGAGAGATAAACTAACAAAACTGACCACAGAAGATGTCTTAGTCACTATTCTAATTGTTGTGAAGAGTGATCACGGTGAAGGTCAAATATAGACCTTTCCAGAATGGAGTAAATGGAATTTCCATTCTAACTCTCCACCTTTCACTCTCCTGAAACTGCCCAAACACCTTAACCCTAACACACGCACGCATGCACGCACGCACTCTCTTCCTCTACCGCCAAATGCTGGCTCCTAGCTTCAAGATGACTTCTTTTCCTTACCTTCTCCCCAACCACTTTTCCTCTTCAAAATTTAACCTCCCTCCGTGTACATCCACCTCTTGAGCTATGAGGTCCCTCTTTCCTTCTTGGAGGGTACAAACTCCCTCACGGTGGGCTCTGTTGTGGGTAGCAGAGACTTTGACAGAGTCCCAGTCAGAATCCTTTCTCGGTTAAGATGTTTTTGGCTTCTAGTCAGAATACCAATTCATGTATGGAAAAAGACAAGGAATCCATTGTTTCCTCATGCGCCTCCAATGGTGGCAGGCTGTGGGAGTGGAGTGAACAACTCCAGCAGCCTCCCTTTCTCTGCACTCTGATCTCATCCTCCAGGTCCTCTCCCTTCTATCCCACCGGGTCACCAGCACAGTCGTAACACTTGTGTCCTCGCACAAAAACATCATTGGCTTCTTCCTAAGAGAACTCCAGCAATCACAGGGCACAGATCATCAGCCCCACGCCAGGTGGGGTGTGGTGGGTGTTGACAATCCAAGGAGAGTCTCAGAGAGTAGCCTACCAAACTACAGTTCAACTCCCATCTCCCTTCTTAAGCTGATGGGCTTGGAAAGCCAGCTGGGGTCTCCCTGGGCTGCCCACGGAGAGGAAAGTGACCATATCAGGCTGCAGCCTCTCTGGATGGTGAAGCAGCAGGAAACATCTCTCCCCGTGGCAAGAGCTTTCTTACAATGGAAGTTCTTTTTTCTTCCTTTTTTCTTAGATTTTATTTATTTTTAAGTGCATAGGTGTTTTGCCTGTATGTCTGTGTGAGGGTGTCAGATCCCCTGGAACTGGAGTGACAGACTGTTGTGAGCTGCCGCGTGGGTGCTGGCAACTGAACCCCAGTCTGGAAGAGCAGCCAGTGCTCTTAACCACTGAGCCATCTCTCCAGCGTCTCATGGTCCCTTACAGGAGGACTCTCACCAATCTTATCAGCAGAGGAGGGAGCTGACAACCCTTATACTTCTTTCTCACCATCCTGGAATTTGCCTTCCTTGCCTCAAAGCCCAAGCCACTAGATTTTTGTTTGTTTAGCCCAACATGGCACACTGGGCTCAATCACGTGGCTGAATCTGTAGGCTGCATTTTCTTCTTGAATTTATACGTTAGCATGTAGGTGTGTGAACAACTTAAACCTTTTCCTTTTGTTAGTCTTTCATCTGTTTGGCCTGTGGATCCAGTGGTGAACTTAAGGTGCTGTGAACTGGATAAAGTTTCCCGAATAATTCACACCTATCTTAGATGCTACAAGGTTGGCTGATTACAATTTCAGTGATTAGTTCTGGAGAGATGTCTCAGTGCTTCCGAAGACCCAGATTTGGTTCCTAGCACACACATGGTGGCTCACCATGCCCTCTTCTGGCCTCTGAGGGTACTGGACATGCACACAGTGAACAGACAAACACACAGGCAAAATATTCATAAAATTAAAATAAATACATATTTTTAAAGTGGAGATTGGAATATATTTGGTCAAGAGCCAAGTTATGTTGGAGTAATGTAGCCTCTAAATAATCATTCATGCCCCCTTTATGTGTGACCCAATATTCTTGTGTCTACTAGGAAAACCTAGCTTCCACCATCCCAAAGGCTAAATGCATCATTAGAGAGTGTATGAGGCCACTAACAGAAATTTTCTGTAATCCACCTGCCTGGTGTCTCCATCATGTGTTTGAAAAGTCCTTGATTTTATGACTGTCTTTGTTTTGTTCTCTACAAACTCCATGACACTGTTACAACACTGGGAAACAGGGTTCAGGTAACCTGCAGCTGCATTTCCGGGCCATGGCCACTCACATTTGGCCTCAGAATAAACCACCTCTAACTTCTTTGAAGTGACAGCTGTGTTTTTGTGTTGATAATGGGCTAGTGGGACAATCATTTCCTTTTCTTATGTGGATCAGTAGAACTGTTACTGCGTTCAATAAGGGGACCTTTGATTTTGAACACAGCTAGTTACTTGCTTGGTTCATTCATTTTGCAGCAGGGATAAGTTGGAGGGTATTGGACAGGGCTATTCTCCAGGTCAACTGCTGCCACTTTCAGGAGTTCAGCTGCACTTGCTCACCCACTGATCCTGAGCAGTCAGGAAGCACCCTATAAAGGCTTGTGTGATGAGAGGGAGAGCACAGTCTCACCCTAGATGTAACTCACGGGAATCACAGCACAGCACTGACTTTTATTTTATTTTTTGTTTTTGAGACAGGGTCTCTGTGCATCCCTGGCTGTCCTGGACTCACTCTGTAGACCAGACTGGCCTCAAAACTCACAGAGATTCACCTGCCTCTGCCTCCTGAGTGCTGAGATTAAAGGTGTGCACCACCCCTTGGCCCAGCCACAGCATTGATCTTAAGAGTCAGATCTGTTGCTCTGTGATTGTGTTTTTGTTTGTAAACTTATAATTCCATTTGCTAACAAACTGTCGAATTGATACCACATGTTGACCCTTTACATTGACTATACGCCTGTTCTGAACACTATGTTGTCCAAGAACCTGAAGACTTCTCTTCTCTCCTCTCCTTCCCCTCTCTCTCCCCTTTATTTTCTTTTTTTCTGTACTGGGGACTGAACCAGTGGCCTCTTGTGTGCTAGATAAGGCTACATTCTATCATGGAGCTTCTCTACCCTAAAGACACTTGTAAGTCACAGCGCGTGCACACATGCACATAACTGACTCTGAGTTGCTCTGAGTGAACTATCTGGAGTAACTTGTTTAAAATGAAGAAGCAAAGTTGTGTGAGTGTGTAACTCAAATAATTAATGCTTGTCCAACTTCATGTGTTGAGAAAAACATCAAGAAGTTAGTCCTAAAGCCTACACAAATCAACCCTCGAAGATGTGGATATCAGACACGACCCTTCAGCCTATGAATTTTTTTTGTTTGTTTTAGAAAAAATATTGAAACAGTAGATGATCTCCATCCTCTCTGGAGCTGCTGAAAGGCTGTGTGTCAGATTAGTTACAGAGCATCTTCCTGATGCACGCATGCTCCCTGGAAATATGTGCACGAAGATGTGAAAACCTCCACGAAGCTGACAGAGATGAAAAGCAATTTTTCTAGAAGAGCCCATTGAGCAAGCGTCAACGACCACAGCCGTGTCATCTCTGCAGTCATGAGCAGTGTCACATGGAACAATACGCTGTGGGGAAGTGGGATGGTTTTTTAAATTTTTTTAAAGATTTATTTATTTATTATGTACACAATGTTCTGTCTGCATGTACACCTGCAGGCCAGAAGAGGGCACCAGATTTCATAATGGATGGTTGGGAGCCACCATGTGGTTGCTGGAAATTGAACTCAGGACCTCTGGAAGAGCAGTCAGTGCTCTTAACCTCTGAGCCATCTCTCCAGCCCGGAAGTGGGACGTTTTACCACATCAGTACTCTGGTGAGATTGCTTCAGAACTGTATGTTGAAGGACCAAGAGAGAGGAAAAAAAAATCTTATTTCAAATCACATTCATGCTTGGAAGATGCCAGTAGATCATGATCAAGAAGGAACATAATCCCTCTTGGAGATTAGTAGACTCACAACCAAATATTTGGTCTCTGGCATGCAGAAAACATTTGAGTAACATATGTAGATGGAGTTTAGTCACGTGCAAATAAAATGTTTGAGATGTTGAGCAATACTTATCTTTCAGCCAGTCAGGTCACCATTGTATCGGCATTTTTCCCCCAAAGGGCATTTAGATTGTTCAGTTACAAAGAAGTCATGCGAATGCCTTCCTAACTCCCTCACTCTCAGACAAAGCACTTAATGTAATGGGACGCTTCCAGCGCCGACTCTCCCCTGTAGAAGAAATGCAGCTCAGCCGAAGACAGAAGCAAGATCAGTGGGGTGGCGCCTATGCGAGGGCCACTAGGCCCACAGTCCTCAGAGTGAAAGCTTATTTAAATCTCATTCAGCACAGGACTTAATTTTGCTTATTAGGTTTCTATTCCAACCAGCTAGCAGGACCCTATACAACAGTAATTCCCTGGGGTAGCATCTTGAAACCATCAGGCTTTAAGAAACGCTAGATCCCATGCTGGAACTTTGAGGCTGTTTCCTTTTAACCCCAGTCTTATCCCTGGCTCCCTGGTTGATGCTTTTGTATGGTTGTTTACGTCTCTCTCTCTCTCTCTCCCTTTTCAGGGTATCTGCTTACAGCGTCTTATTAATATTTATATTTCTCTTTACTTCAAAATCTCCCCAAATCTTTGAAGTCTAGGTATAGAGTAACAGTTGTTAAGCACAATGAATCAAAAACGGAGGTTCACAAGAACTGATGTTCTGTGGTAGCAACATGGAGGCTGACAGTGCGGGGAGAGATGGACATCAAAGGGTCAGCACAGAGGAAAAGCCTGTTCACTCAGGGCCTCTCTGTGCAAGGACAAATAGGTCCCCAAAGGAGAGCCAAGAGATACAGAGAGCTGCGCAGAAGGACCATACTGAATCACCAGAAAGGCTTAAATGAAGTTGTGTGATTGGCTTACAGAGGGAGAGGGAAGATGCTTAATCAATAAATGGACAAAGAAGTTTCCCATGGGCTGGAGAGGTGGCTCAGAGGTTAAGAGCACTGGCTGTTCTTCCCAAGGTCCTGAGTTCAATTCCCAGCAACCACATGGTGGCTCACAGCCATCTACATTGAGATCTGCCCAGGCATATATGTAGAGCAAATACTGTATACATAATAAATAAATTAAAAAAAAAGAAGTTTCCTTAAGATAAAATCCAGAGATAAGGGCACATCAGAATGGGTGTGCCTCAGCATAAGCTGTGGGAGATCCCTGAACAATAGGAGACACTTGGGACCAAGACTCTAAGACGGTGTCAGTCACACCAGTAAAGAACTTCCCAGATGCCAAGGCTGTACGCTAATGCTGGATCTTACCTTTGAAGGGATGGCTGGAGAGTTTCCGAGAGGTCACTGGTGACATTACCACAGACACATCAACATAAAGAAAGGAAAGGAAGTGCCCACAGGCTGATACGGGAACAGCATCGAGGGAGCCTTCCACTTGCTACCTTCTCGTAAGGAACTCGAACTGGAGCCCTGGTGCGTGTGCCATTACAGCAATGCCAATGGAGAAAGCACTCTGAACTCCTGACCCTGTACAGCCACCTTGCCCAGTTCCCACGATGGACAAATCCTCTCATAACCTGACTCAGAATTAGTCCTGCTCAACAAAAGCTGACTGACTGGCTAAAAAAGGAGGTGCAAAAATATATGGAACAAAGATGGCCACGTTAGTGTCAGTATACATTAGGAAAATGCCAAACAATTTGAAATGAACTTGTGTCAGTTTCCTGAGTGCTATAACTACATAAAATAAAACAAATATTAAAAAAAAATTAGTACCATTAACAACCATTCATGCTTTTTCAACTTTCCGAGGGATAAATCTACAACTTTCTAGGAATCTTACCAGAAAAACCATTTAGGGTAAAATTCATATCTAAGGGCCTTGTGCAAATTTAGTGAGAGGATGGATGGGGTCCCTTGAAAACTGAGCCTGCTGAACCATGACATTCCAAAAAGCTTCAAAAGCCTGTATCTGGTCATTTTAAGAATCTCACATCCATTTCTAAGTGTGCCTTTGCTTTGGGTATCTTTCCGTAAACTCTCGTGTTTAAGTCTATATTTTAAAGGCCTCTAATAAAATCACTAGTTCTGCTTCACTGAACTGGCTAGTCCTTAAATATTTTTTTTTTAGTATCAAATCAACCATCGACCCCCTTTGGCCTGATCTGAGATCCCTAGAAATCTAGGGAAACTCCTCAGGTTGCTGCAGTATGAAGCTGGGTCTCTGTCTCCCTCACTACTGACACAGCCTAAGAAACTATAAAAGGAATAAGATGGGCCCACAGCTAGTAAAAGTGTGGTAGTAAGCATAGATTAGAAAAAACAATATTGAAAATGAGTGAAAAGACAAATTATTTCTTTGAGATATTTCTAAAAGTACAGGTTTTCAGTTAGATGGTCAAAGAGAAGAATCAAACTCCTAAAAACAGAAATGAACCAAGTGTGGTGGTGCACGCCTGTAGGTCCAGCACAGAGGAGGTGGAGGTAGGCGGATGGCCAGGAGTTCAAGCTCACACCCAGTGACAAAGTTAGTTCAAGGCCAACTTGGGATACATGAGACATTGTCTCAACAAACAAAAAGGATAAAAATGAGATTAAAAAAAAAGTGGAGCATCAATACAGATTTTACAGGAATATAAAGTATTACAAGACTTTTTATTCTTCTAATAGAATATTCTTCTAATGGGGAAGACTAATGTAGACAATCTGACCAACTTAGGCACACTGTATAAACTTCTAAATACATATACCTATGAAGACTAAATCATAAAGAAATATGAAACTCAAATAAATATATAATTTGTAAGAAGACAGATTCAATAACCAACAAAATCTCTGCACCTAACTTCCTTTTTTAAAATTTAAATTAATTAATTGATTGTGTGTGTGTAAACTCTTCTTAAACTTTTCAAATACCCCCCCCCCCCCAAAAAAAAAAACTGAATTGAGTTAGGAAGGAACATTTCCTAATTCACTGTGCGATGCTAACATTACCTGAATACTAAGAAGCAGATAAAAGCACTACAAGAAAACCAAAGGACAATATTTTCATATATACATATCATTCATATATAAATATACATATATATATACATATATATATGTATATATATATATCAATGCAAAAGCCTTGAAAGCCATGACAGGGAAGTTCTAAGCCACTGCTTTTAAGGACTCATTAAGATTACATCAGGTCTTTCAGCAGAAGCCCCTAAAGCCAGGGCAGGAACTGATATGCTCCAAGCTTTATGAATAATACGAGGGCTACTATATTCAACAAAGCTGCCTTTTTAAACGATGGAAAAATAAGGTTAGTACAAATTAAAGCAACGCAGGGCCACCAACCCAGTACCCTAGAAGACATTTAGAAGGAATGCTATGCACAGATGGAGGGAGAGAGGGGAGGGGGTGGTGGTGGTGGTGGTGGGATAGCCAGAGAAAGACAAAGCCTCATAAGAGTAACAGATGGTGGTGCACGCCTTTGATCCCAGTACTCAGGAGGCAGAGGCAGGTGGATCTCTGTGAGTTCAAGGCCAACCTGGTCTACAAAGTGAGTCCAGGACAGCCAAGGATACACAGGGAAACCCTGTCTGGAAAAACAAAAACCAAAAAACCAAACCAAAACAAAAAAAGAGTAACAAATGAACAAATGTGGATTAGGAAAGAAACACACCCAACTCAGCAAATCAGCAAATCCGTCTAAGGAAGGAAGATCAGAACAGAGTTGAATCAACAGAAAAATAATTCAAGTAACACAGAATAACTCTAAATGTAAACAATCCTGACAATGAACTAAAAAACACAGACCTGCTGGTTGAATTAAAATACAAGATCCAACTATTTGCTCTCAGCAAATAAAACATCTGGCCAGTGAAGAAGCAACACAGATTGAAAGAGAAAGGAGAGACTAGCACTCTCTGGGCAATTGGAACCCAATAGCACATGGCAGAAGTTTATACTCATATCTGACTGAGCAGAACCCGAGGCAGAATTAGTCCCAGGGAAAAAGAAAGCTCCGGCATATTAATGTAGCAATCCATCAAGAAGTTGTAATTGTCAAAACATATGCTAGTCAATCACTGGAATAGTTAAGGTAAATTTCATAAAACAGAGATAAGGAGGCAAAGAGGTCCAGATACATTAGTAATAAGAGATTTTAAATACCATGCTCATCAAGAGACAGATCATCCATACACAAGCACACAAAATGAACAGAGAAAGTTCAGACTTAAACTCTACCATGAATCAAAAGGATTTAACTAACAAACATCAATAGACAATTGTGGAATTCATATTCTTCTCTATAGGCCACAGAACTTTTTAGGTCAAGATACAGGCCTTTCACTTCATTTAACTGAGACAGAGTCTCATATATCTTAGTGCTTTGAACCTGCTAAATAGTGGAGAATGACCGAACTGCTGATCTCCCTGCCTCCTCTACTGTGGAATTACCCATACATTCTACAGCACCTATTGTTTTGCAGTGCTGGGGATAAACCCAGGGTTTCCAATGTGCTAGGCAATCACTCTACCAAACGAGCTACACCCAAGACCCATTCTAAAGTTTTAACAAATAAAAGACAATTATTTCGTATCTTATCAGATCATAATAGAATGAAGTTAAAACTTGAAAGCAAGAAAAACTACAGGAACTATACAAAAAGACAGAGAGATTCAGCAGCATATTTTGAATGATCCAGGTGGTTACTGAAAAAGTCAGAGGAGAAATCTAAAAATTCCTAAAATCAAGTAAAAATGGAAACAGCATTTACCAAGATCTGTGGGACACAACAAAGACACTCTGAGAAGAGTTTATGACCATGAGTGCCTACATTAAAAACTCAAAGATTTCTAATGAATGACATAATCATGTGCCACAAGGTCTTAGAAAGGCAAGAGAGAGTGGTCAGTCTTGGCTGTCAACTTGACTGGACCTGAAGCTAACCTTGAGAAACCCCTTAGAAGTAGGTCTGTGAAGGCATTTCCAAGAAGGATTAACTGAATGGGAGAAAACCCTCCTACAAACTGAGTAGTATCTTCCAGCAACAGTCTGGACACTAAGAGGTCTGACGGAGAAGCCATGCTGATTTTGCCTGTCTGCCTTCGCTAACTGCCCAAGAGTGCATCCAACCCCATTGCTGCTGCCGCCAACCTTCACTGTTAACAGAACTCAACAGATTAATTTCCTTGATAAACAAATGTGGTAGGATTAGGAAAATTGAGCATAGGGATTTTGGAATAACAAAAAGACAGGCCTCTCAGGTAAAAATATATGATTTGGTCCAGTTACATCTGGATATGATGGACACTGAAGGGCATTCCTTGGAAAGCCTGCCAAAAAGGCAAATCATGTGACTTTGGACATGGGCATACCCTGCATAAGACCATCAAGAACCATGGCAACAAGAGGCCGGAGTTCACACTGAGATCTTTGCAATGCATTACAACACAAAGGATTTAAATCAAGTACATGTGGCCTTGTAGCGCCTTCCTCCTCATCTTGTCCAGAGGCTTCACCTCACTCCTCCTGCTCCATCTACTCAGAGACTTCAGTGATTCACATAGGTGGAGAGTGTGACAAAATATGACTTTTGGCAGAGTTGGACCATTTTGGCCCAAGTCAGAAAGCTGCGCAGACTTTGGATTTCCAAAGTATCAGAGAAATTATGGAAGATAGCAGATGGCATTCATTAAAACACAGTACCGAGAGATGGCTCAGTGTTTAACAGCACTTGATACTCTTGCAGAGGACCCAGGTTCAATTCCTAGGACCCACATAGAGGCTTATAACTGTCTACAACTCCAGTATCAAGAAATCTAACACATTCTTCTGTCATCTGCGGGGGACCAGGCAGGCATGTAATGGACAGACATACACACAGGCAAAACACAGACATAGCATTAAAAATATATAGTATTAAAAGAGCAAAAATGTAGCTCTCAAAAAAGAAAACTTAGAAATATTTGATAAGGCATTGGTGTAGAGAAATAATAGTAGCAAGAACAAGCATTCTGATCTAAATGGGCACAACACAGAACAGAAATTTCTCCTTTCAAAACAGGCAGACACACACGCATACACACACGCACGTACGCACACACAGCACAAATGCTAAGAGGCCCATGAAAAGATGTTCAACATCACTAATTATTAGAAGATGCAACTCAGAACGGCACAGGTACCAGTTTGCACCCATGAAGATGACAGCTTAAACAATAAAACAAGGCTGAGGGTGTAGCTTGAGGCTAGAGTATATGCTTAGCATTCTCAGAGAACTGGGTTCAATCTCCAGTATCAGCAACAAAACAAGACAGAGTGAGCATGGGCAAGGATATGTAGAATGGTGAGAATTTCACCCTTGTGCCCAGAATATAAAACAGTATGGCTTTAATGGAAAAACAGTATACTGTAGAAAAATTAATCAGAGTTACCATGACAT
This sequence comes from Lophiomys imhausi, assembly GCA_907164525.1. Classification (NCBI taxonomy): domain Eukaryota; kingdom Metazoa; phylum Chordata; class Mammalia; order Rodentia; family Muridae; genus Lophiomys; species Lophiomys imhausi. Next base: position 1,086,561 of record CAJQZJ010033609.1, on the reverse strand, counting down.
CCAACAATTCTACTTCTGGGTGGATACTCAAAATAATTTAAATCAGGGCATCAAAGACATGTCTGTCTGTGCACCAGGTTCCCAGCAGTGTTATTCTCAACAGCTAAAGTACGGAAGAAACTCAAGTGTTCCTGGACAGAAAAATGTGGCACACATATAGTGCAAAACTGTTGAGCTTTTAAGGGAAGAAAAGGTGACATATACTACTACTGTAAGCGTTAGGACATTGCACTACATAAAAGAACCCCATCACAAAGACCCTATAGTCCCACTCACAGAGATGAAAATAGCTGTAGGAATGGGGGGCAGTGGTGGTAGCTGTACAACTGTGGATTTATCTATTAACAGAGCTGAAAACCTCCAAATGGTTAATGTGATCAGTTGTATGCTAGGGACATTCATTATATTACAATAAAAAATTTGAAGAGTTAAATTATAATATCTCAATATGCTATAAATGTGTACATAAACATAGATATGGATGAGGGGATACACTCTAATGATATTGCAAGTGGCTTTCCTTTTTTGTAATTTGTGAAAATTTTTAAATTAAAAAAAAAGGTTTTTTTATTTTATTTTATTTTTTAAGGTTTTTTCCAGACAGGATTTCTCTGTGTATCCTTGACTGACCTGGACTCACTTTGTAGACCAGACTGGCCTTGAACTCACAGACATTCACCTGCTTCTGCCTCACAAGTGCAATTTGTGAAAAATTTTTTTTTTTTAAAGATTTATTTATTATGTATACAGTGTTCTGTCTGCAGGTATATCTGCAGGCCAGAAGAGGGCACCAGATCTCATTATGGATGGTTGTGAGCCACCATGTGGTTGCTGGGAATTGAACTCATGACCTCTGGAAGAGCAGCCAGTGCTCTTAACCGCTGAGCCATCTCTCCAGCCCAATTTGTGAAATTTTAATCAAAGGATATGAATTAATTTTATAATGCAAAACAAGAAAGGATTTTCTCTGTGCATGTGTTAAGGATAAGCATTATCTTTTGGAGAATTCATTTGTCTATAGAAACCCATTTATCAGCCATAGTGTATTAGATATTCAATGAAAGTACTCTGTATGCCCAGTGTCAGGATCCGAGTATCTAAAAAAAAAAAAGGACAAGGTCCTTGTCCTCAGAGAGTTTTGGTTTTAAAAGGAGGTAAGTTTTCTGTGGTGTTTGCTGAGCACACACTGGGGTGCATTTTAGGGTAAGCTATACCTTTAATCCCACAAGCACTGTGCAGTAAATGGCAACATTCTACACAGAGGAAGCTCGTGTTAACAGACACCAGGGACTTGTCTAACATACTTCATCCGAAACCAGCAGAAACGAAAACCCATGCAGCGCAGTCCTTTTTGTCCTTCACCAAAGACAACTGTAACCAAAGTAGCATCTATCAAGACAGAGGTGAACACAGGATGCTGTGCTCAAAACACCCACGACCAGCTCTGGGGAGGGAAGGTTGTGGAAGACTTCCCGAAGAAGATGGAGTCTCCACAGAATGGAATATGGATAGATTCTAATGGGTGTTGAGGCATAAGCAACTGTGTGCGCCTGTGTCCAGAGACCAACAGAGTGAGCCCGTGTGGTGGGAGGCTGCGAGACCCAAAGGTCCTGGAGCAAAGTTGGGCCCTCATTAAAAAGGCATTTGCCTTACCCAACAGTATTATGCAGATGAAAACCTTCCCATCTCTTCACCACTGTGTAGGGAGAAAAAGGGTTAAGCAGGCTTTAAACCTCCCATCCCAATTTGACTGATTACTGCCTTGGTAACCCAGTGGCAGCCTCACAAGCCAAGGCCCCTTCTTTGGGCACAGTAATAAACAGTGATAAAACATTACCTCAGGGCTTTATATTTTTGCCATCAGTTAAAATCCTGTTTTCAGCTATGGTGAAGACTTAAAAGAAAAGCAAAATTCTTCTTCCCTCAGAAGGGTAAAGGCTGGCTTAGGGAATCAATGACTCCGCACCTCGCAGCCCCCTCGCAAAGCAGCGTCAGCTCCATTCAGCTGCCTCGCAAAGCTTTAGCTCCATTATGTCTGCAATAATCTCTGTGGAGAGAGCGGCCACCCCCTCACCGCTCCCTTTCTTTATGCTAGCTAGAAGAGATGAGCAGAGTCTCAGAATTATTACCGTGTGGCAGCTGCGTGATGGGTGGGCACTTGTTTCCTAAAACAATCCACAAATATTTAGATCTAGTACCACTCTCATGACAGCGCTCAACTCTGTGCTCAACTCCCGCAACTCCTGCAAAGGAAGTGATTCCTAGAGTAGCTTTGAAGGGCAAGCCAGCTGGGTTCGAATAACTCTGCTTGGGTGTGTAAAGTGGAATTTCTACGGACTTCTTACAGTCTACCTGACAGGACTGGAGATAATGAAGGCAAATGTGCCAGGGACCCATTACGTGTTCAACAGCTGGTAGCAACTGTCATTGTTTACTCACCGTCACAGAGTCAAAAGATAACTAAGATCATAAAGCTATTGAATGGCTCAGGCAAAAAACAAAAACCAAAACAACAACAAAAACCTGATCCCCAATTTACATATTGTGGTGGTTTGAATCAGAAATGTCCCCATAGTCTCAGGCATTTGAACACTCTGTCCACAGATGGGGGTACAGTTTGGGGGTGTTCAGAGGGAGTGGCTTTGCTGGAGGAAGTGTGACGCTGGGGGCAAGCTTTGAGAGGTTAAAGACGCCTGACACTTGTAGTTTGCTCTCTCTGCTTTGCGCCTGTGGCTGTGAGCTCTCAGCTGCTGCTCCAGCTGCCGTCCTGGTCCCATCTTTCTGGACTCTCTGCAACCATCAGCCCAAATGAACCCTTTCATCTGTAAGTTGTCTCGGTCATTCTTTTATCACAGCAATAGAAACGTAACTACTACACACAACATCTTCCATCAACTCTGAAACACAAGGCCATGTTTTAATATCTCTGAAACCAGGATGTGTCTTGCAACATATGCTTTTTTTCATTACTGAATAGACAGCATCTTCTCTTCCTTCATCAATCCTAAAATAATGGAGCATCTTAAAATGGAGGGACTCACCAAGCAGAGGACCTGGACTAGTTCCTTCCATCACATCAAACATTGGGCTTTGGCTGCAAGCCAACATTTAAAGGAGAAAGCCAAGATTCTATTCTTAGTCAATATATCTCTGACAGAAAAGATAAGGCTTGTGGCAGGCCCCATCTCATCTTTCTGAATTGTTCTGACCCAGCATCACCCCTGTCCCTAAGAGCCAGTGGGTCAGAATCAGTCATCCACTCAGGCCCTACTGTGTCATCCACATCACCCAGAGTCACCATTCCATGTCTCCTCAACTTCTCCTTGTTTTATGAGTTCCTTCTATAACAAGGTAAAACAAAACAAAACAAAAACCACTTAATATATTCAAAGTTATTTCTAAAACAGAAACAGGAAAGAATGTAGTGAATGTAATTTTTCAGGCTTGTAGAAACATGCTGACTGACTGTTTGAAGAGGAAGGGGGAAGATAATGAGGCTATGGGGGGAGTGGTGACCCTAGAATATCACTTGCTTGGGAACAGGAGGTTCACACACACACACACACACATCCACAGACATAGTTAATCGCACAGACAGCAGACCCTGATTATAAAGCAGGCTGGGGACCCAATCTATAAGAGCACTGAAATATCAAATCCATAAATCAGAAATATGATGGCAGCCAACAGGTTTCTGAAAGCACTTCTCTGTGGTCGTTGAGACACAGGTTGGTCTTGTTCCCATTAAAGGAGACATTGACCTTTTTGAAAAATAGTTTAAAACTAAACAAAATAAACTCCCAATTCCCTAAGCCTATTTCAAGTGTGTTTTCTGTGGTTCTTGTAAGCATCGCATAGTGTACTTAGGGGACAGACCACAGGTCTTAAAACCCTGTACTCAAAACCAACAGTCATGGTCTGAAAGGGGCTGCCAGGATCTGCCCAGGGCCTAACCTTTACCTTGATGTCAAGCTAACAGAGTGTCTGGCTGAAGCACAGATACTGATATTAGACATAAATCCCTGTTAGATGGCTTGGAACAAGGCGCCATTAACACTTTGGTTACAAGATCTTTGGAAATGTGAGAGAGCCTAGAGAACTGTTTCCCAGCCATGAGGTCCTATGTTAAACACATGTGAGCTCATGAGTTACTAAGGTGGTTGTAGTCCCCACACTACTAGAGCAGCACACACTGAAACACATACAGGCGGAACACAGCATACATGGTCCTGCTCATACAACCTGCAGCACTGTGTGTTTATTCTTCTCTCGGGCATGGCTTGAATGGAAAGCTCAAATCCAGAGAAGAAGATGGGGTAAAGGAACAGGAAATAGCTTTTTTTTTCCCCTTTGTTCAGTGAAATAAATATTAGGTATTTTGTAACTCAGAGGCGAGAATAAAATTTGATGTTTAAATGGAGTTGGAAAAATCTTTCCCTAAAGGCATTCCAAGAGTTCAAGATTTAGTTATGGAGAGCTAACCCCCCTCCAACACACACCACTCACACCTGTTTCTGCACAAAGACCCTGTCATTTTCTTCTGGCTATTATCCAACAGTTGGAATTTCCTTCTTTTTATATGTCAAAGACTTCAACAAAGTTACCAGTCTTCACTTGAATGAAACTTGACTCATTGTGAATTTAAGCCGATTTGGAACATTTTGCATGATTTTAAAGTGTGTAATTCAGCTAACTTGAATTTCTCCGTCTCTAGGTTCAAAACAGTCTTCTTTTTGCTTTTTACAATGTTACATTAAACTTCATAACTGTGCTCCTTGGCAGGCTGCATTTATTTTAGAGAGTAACATGAACATAATACTACTAACTGATCGGTAGATGTCATTCATTTCATATCTCAAGAACTGTCCTCTACCTGGTTCAGTCCAGGGTTCATATTGGTTATAATTTTGTGACGTTTTAGACTCCCCCATTAGGACAACTCGTTGGTCTTTATTTTTACAACTTTGTTTTTTTTTTTTAATCCTTTAATGTGGATTTGTTTGTTATTTTCTTGTGATTAATACAGAACTTGTGCTGAATTAACCTGCTTCATATTTCTTTAAGAAATATCTTATATGTTTTCGACGTCAATGGAAAGTGTTGGCTGATAACAGACTGCAGGCATGTGGACTGACAATCTGTACTGTCCCTTTCATTATGACAGTGACTGCAAGTACAGCGTGTGACTCAGTCTATTCATTAGAGTGTTTGCCTTCAACAGACACCCCCACACCTTTTCTAATGGCTGCAAGCCCTTATGTATAGGATGCATGTCTCATTCTTCCTAAATCCTCCATGATGAGAGTATTATTTTTGTAATCAGAGAAAAAGCAAAGCCATTAAGCAACAACTCATATGTGACAGTATAGCTCAGCACCCACTATGAGTTACCAGGATACTGATCCCATACCTTGTCCTCTGGAGGGGGTTTCCACATCAACAGGCTCCAGAATCAGTTTTTAAAGTATCCACTTGAAAAATAATGCAAAGCCTATTTGTGCAGATAAATAGGCCATGTGTTATTATGTAAGCCAGTCTAAAAAAGTAGCTATATCTAGCCACTTAACAGGGTTAGGCAGAATGGTAATATGATGGAAATTATAACAGTAAAAAGTGTTGGTTCTTGATAGATTTTGACAAAGAGAAAATTAAAAAAAAAAAGGAAAAGAGAAAGCTGCTCCAATGGGGGGGTGTGTGTGGTGGTGTGAGGGTAACAAGGCTCTTCCTGCATTTAAGCACGGGTAGGAAGCAGGAAGCGCAGGACAGGAACAAAGTACTTAAAATAGGTGCAATGCATTAGCTGCAGGTTGGAGGTGGAAGATAGCCGCAAAAGACAAAACTAGGAGAGCAACTGAGTGATAAACTGAGAGATAATAGCTAGAAAGTTGTTTCTGCCAGAGTGTGGTAGACTTACTCCTGCAAATTGAAAGGACTGAGAATAGCCAAAGGTTTTTTTAGATTAATGGAATATCCCACTGAACTGACTGGAGAGAAGTGGGCAGTCAGTCCTGCAGAATGCCCAACTGGAGAAGGAAATGGACCCAGGCAGGGATGGAGAGGGTACGGAGAAGGTGGGACTCCGTAAAGTCCCCTAGGATAGAAGACAGACTTAAGAGTGTGTTGAAAACAGCTGCAGCTATTCTGCAGAGGTTTGTCTGAGATTAAAGGTACTCTAGGAGCATCAAAATCTGGACCAAGGAATAGACATTTGCTCCCAGGGCAGATGTATTTGTGAGATATAAAGTGTTGTTTCTGTCCCAGAGAACAGGGCTTTTGTTTGTGAAGACCATCTAGACAAGATGTGGAGGAATCAAATGCCTGTGAACACCAAACACCACTCTTCAGGTCGGAGTCATTTACTCCAGGACGCCCAGGCATTAACAGCCCCAGGCACCCTAGAGGACTGGAGGTTTCCAGAATGGTGGTAAATTCTCATGGATGTACAGCGATTAGCATCCTGGTTCCCCGCTTAGTCTCTTTTGAAGAATTGCACATTGTTTTTAGTATCTATTTCAAGGTTTTTCTAAGAAACCACAGACCTTTAGGAACCCATCCCACAGCCATTTCCGGCGTTGATCCGTGATTGTTCTGCCCAATGGTGAACGGTCCCTCCTAGTGAACATCTATCTTGACAACAACAGTTCTGGCCAGCAGGACAGGAGGGAAACTCCTAGGGGAGGCTTCTGGGAAAGGTGTCCTTGCTTTTTTTTTTTTTTTTTTAAAGATTTATTTATTTATTTTATGTGTGGGTGCTTTATCTGCATGAACATCTGCAACCAGAAGAGGGCATCAGATCACAGTTGTGGGTGGTTGTGAGCCACCATGTGGTTGCTGGGAATTGAACTCAGGACCTCTGGAAGAGCAGCCAGTGCTCTTAACCGCTGAGCCATCTCTCCAGCCCTGTGTCCTTGCTTTTTAAAAGAAACAGAAGAAGGAAAAAGAAAACTCTCTATCTTTCAATGTCTTTGTTCTCTGTATAGGATAACATAAAGGTAAAATTCCTGGACCTGCTGCAGCCTTTTTTTAATCACAGGAAAAGGTCCTGTCCTCAGGGTCTTGATTAGAATGGTTGTGTCCCCTCCTCTGCACCCCAGACTTCACAGTCCCCTCTAAGATGACAATAACAGGCTCATCTAGGGTGTGGTTAAGTCACAATGGTTCTTTTGAATGGTATTAGTGTCACAGAGATCCTTGACATTTCAACCTCGAGAGTACACAGCAACAAGGCCCACCTTCCCTTGAAGCAGACAGGGGGTGAATCAGCCAGTGCCTCTGCCTGGGAACTCCCAGCTTCTGGAACTATGAGAAATCAATTTCTATCATTCATATAGAAGCCACAGTGTTTGTGGTGTTTTGTCACAGTGGCCATAATAGACTAAGACATTCAATAGGGAAGAACAAAGGAACAGATTTTAATTCTTGATGTCAGAATGTCCAGCTGAACAAGTCTGTGACCACCCTACCTTGGAACGTCTTGTTATGTTGAGATAATTAATCCAGGTTTGGTTCCAGCCATTCTGGGTCCATCTGTTGCTTGAATCCTTCATTTTCTTGCACTTAAAATGACAATTCTAACCTCAACAGCAATAGAACACTTCAGTGTGGATTAATGATAGCAATAAAGGCTCTCTGCCTTTTAGTCTGTGGCGATCTCTCAGAGTGGACAGACTGTAATACTCTCAGAATACTAACATGCCCAAAGCAGAGATAAGGGCTGTAGGGGGCTCTGGCTGTGACATCCGCTTCCCCTCTGGTGGCTACGGTTGATCTTGCTGACCTGGATGGTTAGGCAGGCACCCTCTGCCTCCTCATTTTGTTTTATGTGTGTCCCTCCTGAAGCTGTGTGCACAGCGGTAGAAGATAACATTCCCCAAATTGGAGGAGCACTAGAATTGTGCGAAGGGACTAAGAGTAGATATGTCCTCTGGTTAGAACATCCAAGCAAGCTCTCAAGGTGCAGGAGAGAGGAGCTCCCCACACCCACACCCCCAACACAAGCAAGATGGAAGGCCCCACTCACAGTACAGTCACTGAAAAGGTGCCTGGTCTCAGAGGAGTGACACATGAACCAAAGCTAGAATTAGTTCTTGTGCTCAATTGTCTCCAGGGCGCTCAAGGGTACCCACGGACTATGCTTGCTTGTGCAGCAAAAGGTTAGTTAGCTGACCTGGGTGCTTAAACCTTGCACATTCCAAAGAAAGTTCTGGCTCTTGCATGGATCCCAGGAGACAACCTCTGAGTGTACCAACGGCACCTCAGGCCACAGCAGATTAAAGTAGCTAACAACATGATTCATGGGTATGTACTTAATTGCCACACACCCAGAGTCAGTTTACCACATTTTCTGTAAAGAGGCCTAGAGAGTGAGCAGTTAGAAGAGCCAGTCGGCAGTAGCATCTCTTGACGAATGACCTTCAGTAATGGCTCTAGACATCAAAGCGCCCTAGTTGGTGATAGTACTTTGTATGTATCCTCACAGTTGCTGCTGGGAGATTAACACTTGCTTATAGAGCTCTCTCTCCCTGGTGGACAGCTGGAACCTCATGCCTGGATTCTCTGAGACTCTGCCCTGTGCACTTTGCCTTGGCCGATTTGAATCTGACTCCCGTCACTGTAATAAGCCATAATCGTGTGTTTTAGGTTTTCTGTATTCAGTGAGTCCTGCTTGTGTTTTCCTTTATTTGTTGAGTGCTGTCTTCTAAACTGCCCCAGTTGGGAGACTGTACCAAGAATAGCAGCAAGCTGGGTGTAGCACATGACTTTAATCCCAGAACTCAGGAGGCAGAGGGGCCAGGTCTCTATGAGTTCAAGGCCAGGCTGGTCTATATAGTAAGTTCCAGGATACCCAGGGCTACAAAGTATGATCCTATCTCAAATTAAATACATACATATACATACATACATACATACATACATACATACATACATACATACATACCAGCCAATTTGATCTTGTCATTCACCCAGTAAAGGCAGGGATGGTAATGACAGGAAGGGCTCCTTCATCTCAGCTTTCCAGCTCTGTTCACACATCTACACGGGTCTCCAAAGCCTGTGCGCCCCCTATGGCATTTCCAGATCCCAGGGTGCATTTCTGCAGCCTGGTCAGTCTCTCTCTAGCTCACTCTTCCTGTGGAACCCATGTCCAGGAGGGGAAAGCACCAGTCTGAAGACACTGCAGACCCTGGGCCTGGTGGAGCTGGGTGCCCACTGGCTACTGCTGTCAGTAGCGTTGACTCTTCCTCGTCTTCTTCCTCCTGCTCTTCCTTCTCTTCCCCTTCTTCTGTCTTCTTCTTCATAGATCTCATGTGACCTCAAGTTCAAATGGTGGACCCCTGATCCTGCTGCCTTTACCTCTAGAGTGCTGGGATTGCAGGTTCCATGATGATACGTTAATTCGGGTTCTTTTCTGTGGAGATCTCAGCTAATGTATTTCCTTCCTCTTCAGCTTTGTCTCTCATAGGAATAGAGTTTATTGTTTTTATCCTGACTCTTTCATTGTTGGCACATAGACAGCTAGCACCTTATCTGCAAATCTTTTACTTTTTTTTCACTCAAGATAGTGTCTGACAAATATGCCCAGGCAGACCCTGCAGTTACCCTGTAGTCCAAGTAAGCCATGAACTTATGATCCTCCTGCCTTAGCCTCCTGTGTATGTGGGATTATAGACTTGCACTACTAGTCTTGGCTTGTAGTTTCCTTGTTAGTTTTCTATCTATAGGATCTAGAATTGCTCCAGGGGCTATTAAGGAACCAACTATTGCTATAAATGGCGTCTATCTTTTCCTTCAATTCTGTTAATATTTGCTTCACCTATCTAGATTCTAAATGTGAATATATGGTTACAATTGCTATTATACTCTTTTTTAAGGCATAGGATCTCACTATATAGTCCTGGCCAGCCTAGAACTCAGTGTTGTCAAGATTGGCCTTGAACTCACAGAGATCTGCCTGCTTCTGCAGTCTGAGAGCTGGGATTAAAGTTGTCACCATGCCTGGCCTACAAATTCTTGGAAGTTGTAGGACAATAAGAGTGAAAACTCCATTTACTGTCTTGTTTTCTGTATCTTAAATGGGCAGTCATCGAGGAGGAAGTTAAGCAACACTCTCTGGGTCAGCTGTGGGTCACGACCCCTTTCACAGTGGTTGCCTAAAATCATTTGCATATCAAAGATTTCCTGTTTCTGTTTCAACACACTCAGGATTACTATAGAATATTCACATTATGATTCATAATGGTAGAAATAAATACAGTTATGAAGTAGCAACAAAAATAATGTTACAGTTGGGGGCTAGCACATGTGAGGAACTGTGTTAAGGTCCACAGCGTTAGGAAGGTTGAGAACCATGGATCTAGGCTCTGTAGCTGCTAAGGATTATGCTGGGACTCAGTCTACCAACACCAGAGCTTGAGTGATCAGACACTGCCAATATAACCCATCTTTTTTATGCACCTTAGTGAATTTGTTATCTTAAATATGAAACTTCTGAGAGATGTGCTTTCTGTCATCTGAAAGTACTGGGGCGTCTTAGCAAATGACCTCAGCTTGTGGCAACTTCAGGAAACACACACCTTACCTAACACTCTGTTTTGGGTTTTGCCCAGGATATTTTGGGGCAAATCAATCCACAACATTAAAAAGAGGGAGGTCACTTCCTTGCTGGGTTGCCCTGTTTCTGCATTTCATAGATTTCCCGTTTCTGTTTCAACAAACTCAGGATTACTAGAGAAAAGTCTTTTATATCCCTTACTTCCTTCTGAGATAATGGAACCTTGGTTGTAAGGCAGAGCTAAGTATTTCAGTCTTGTCTTTTGCTATGTGGGTCAACATGGAGATGGTGTGTCATCTCATGCCATGACTGAATCAAGACAGAGAGGGCTTATGTACAGATGTTAATGCATGAGATAAGGGTGAAAGCAACAACACATTTTTATGTCCCTGACACTTTGATACACATTTCTTGGCAGCTTCAGGTGCCAGGGACATAAGAGACTTAAAAAAAAAAAATCATGAATCCTCAGGCTTCCAAAACCACACAGATTTTAAATCCCTGTATGTCTTTAAAATTGCTTTAGAATTGTTTCAGCACCTATACTTTGTTGCATTACATTTAACAATGCTGGGAGATACTAGACTCTATGGCAATCACGAGTAGCAGAAGTGAAGCAAAGTTGCTTGTTAGAGAGCATCAATCCATTATTAAAAACCTAGATCAGCCAAGAGCAAAATCCCTTGATAGTGTGTGCCAGCATACACAAGGTGGTCTTTAAATTTGGGAAGGGTGTTCTGCAGAAAATAGTCACAAATTGAAATTTTCTTTTCCTTTCTTTTTTTTTTTTTTCAAGCAACAGTTTTTGATCACTCCCTCACCAAATCCACTCAAAGTGCCACGTACAAGGAACCAGCATAGAGTTTAGATTCTCTTCTTAAAAGTCAGTGCCTGGTGTCACCCAGAGTGATCTTCAAATCTTGGAACACTAAGTTCTCCAAGAAAGTAGTAATTGGTCTAAAACGGGAGGCCAGGTTACTGACAGTTGTTAGGAAGTCAAAACGTCGGCACAAGTCAGGACCAAAGTCAGATTCCCTATCTACAAATGTCCAAACTCTCCTCAGTCTCCAAAGGTAAAAGTCTGTGGACACATGGTGAGATAAATGTAAGCAGTAAAGGCCGAGAGAGGCAGACACAATGGAAAAAAAAAAAAAACAAACAGAGAGCAAGTCCCCCAGGATCCCAAAGTCCCTAGTATCTTTTTGTTTAACGTTCTGCCCAGGAAGCAGACACCAAACTAAAGTCTTTCTGTCTCTTGCTCTTTTAACAGCATAGTTTACAGTCTTGGACTTCTTCAGAATGAGGCCACGTTCTTAAATCACTGAAATAATTAGCAGGCAATCCCCCCAAAAGGGACCATCTGCACTTAAATCATAATGTCCTCTTCAGTGTCTAGGACAAATGTCTTTAAATCAGGTTCCAAACCTCTAAAGTGCTTCAGAGCTCTCCAGAGTCAATGCAAATACCTCTGGGGACACTGACTTGGAGAATGCAAGGCCTGTATAGACTGTAGGACTTAAAACTATCCCTTCTGTTGGGGAAAGACAGAGCGGGGGAAAAGCTTTTTCCTAAATGTTTAGGAACACATTATAAACACTCATGTAACCAATAGCTCAGGCTCTAAGACCAACAATCAATAAATGGGATCTCATGAAATTGAAAAGCTTCTGCAAGGCAAGAGACACTGTCATTAGAACAAAACGGCAGCGTACAGATTGGGAAAAGATCTTCACCAACCCCACATCTGACAGAGGGCTAATATCCAAAATTTACAAAGAACTCAAGAAATTAAATGCCAAGAAACCAAATAATCCAATCAAAAAATGGGGAACAGAGCTTCGTCCTTCACAAAGGATGAATCTCTAATTGCTGAAAGACACTTGAAGAAATGCTCAGCATCCTTAATCATCAAAGAAATGCAACTCAAGACAACTCTGAGATTCCATCTCACACCTGTCAGAATGGCTAAGATCAAAAACTCAAATGACAGCACATGCTGGCAAGGGTGTGGAGAAAGGGGTACCCTACTCCATTGCTGGTGGGAATGCAGGCTTGTGCAACCACTATGGAAATCAGTCTGGCAATATCTTAGAAAACTTGGAATAGCTCTACCTCAAGACCCAGCCATACCACTTCTGGGTATGCATCCAAATGATTCCTCACCAAGCCTAAAGGTTCATCTTTGTTCATAGCAGGCTTATTTGTAATAGCTAGAAACTGGAAACAATCCAGATGTCCCTCAACCGAGGAATGGATTAAAAAAAAAAAACTGTGGTACATCTACACAATGGAATACTAGTCAGCCATCAGAAACAATGAAATCATGCAATTTGCAGCCAAATGGGTGGAACTAGAGAAGCTCCTCCCGAGTGAGCTAACCCAGACTCAGAAAGATGCACATGGCATCTATTCACTTATATTTGGATTTTAGCCATATAGTACAGGATAACTATACTACAACCAATGCACCAAAGGGAACAGGAACATAGATTTTATTACCTGCCAATGAGACACTTTGCCCTGGGATGTAGGCCCTCAGTGTATGAGGAGGCTCTTGGCCCTCATATAACTGAACTGGGGCGGGAACTATTATGTAGGGACACTCCACTCTGGAGAGTGGGATGGGTGGAAAAAGGACACTGATGGAGATGTAACCTGAAGTAGTAAATAAACATAAAAAAAAGAAAATGGATCTTCTAGATCTGAAATTTGTTTTTATTTTTTATTTTTTGAGGCAGGATTTCTCTGGTTAGTCCTAGACTCACTTTGTAGGTCAGGCTGGCCTCAAACTCACAGAGATCTTCCTGCCTCTCTGCCTCCCAAGAGCTGAGATTAAAGGCGTATGCCACCACTCCCGGCTCTTACTTAATTTTTTAAATGCAGTTTTCCGTGTGTGTGTGTGTGTGTGTGTGTGTGTGTGTGTGTGTGTGTGTGTGTTGAAAGCACATGTGTGTGTACAGGAACACATGCATTTGGAGACCAGAGGTGACCTCCATTACTTCCCACCTTATGTTTTGAGATGGACCTCTCACTGATCTCTCTCACTGATCTTGAAGCTCGACACTTCAGATATGTTGGTCAGTCAGTGAGCTCCAGTGATCCCCTTGTCTCTGCACCCTTCCACAATGGTGGGGTTACAGGTACCTGCAGCTATGCCTGGCTTTTATGTGGGTGCTGGGTATCTGAAATTATGTACCCTGTTCTCACAGCAAGCTCTCTTACCCACTCAGCCATCTCCTCAGCCCAAAGACCTTACTCTGTAAGGCTTTCATATTTTATTACCCATGACACATATCATTTTGTCAAGGATTGCTTTGGGTCTCTGGATGACTGCAATTTTGTTTGTTATTATATTTGAAAATACACACTGAACATGATCAAAAAGACAAATGTGCACATTTAATCAAAATACGTTATTAGTGATTTAAATGCTCAAGAAATAACATGAGATCAAAGGCATTATTGTGTGCATCTCATGGAAAGTTTTACACTCAGTTCTGTTATGATCACTAAACTCTTTCCACAGCTAGAGAACACAGAGCCATCGAGCCATCGCTGAGAGTGATTCGCAGATATCTTGGTTCTTGGCTACTAAACTAGGTGGGAGAACGCCACAGTTTGCAAATTGCTTTACTGTGAGTTCTCTTAATGAGCAAAGCAATCCATTTAATGGGTAGAAAGTTGTTATATTTTCATTTTATGAAATAAAAAGTTGAGTTACAGAGAATCTGAAGGAGTCACTCAAGGTTACCTATTAAGAAAATGTCATAGACACATCTAGAATCCAGAAGCCCTAAGCATAATCCAGTAGCCCCAAGAGCAATACAGTAGTGCTAAACATAATCCAGTAGCCCTAATCATAATCCAGTAGCCCTAATCGTAATCCAGTAGCCCTAATCGTAATCCAGTAGCCTTAAAAGTAATCCAGTAGCCCTAATCGTAATCCAGGAGCCCTAAGCACAATAGTCTTTCTGTAGCACACTTCTCTTGCTGGTCACGGTTTCCTTGTATACACTGGTATCCTTTAAACTTAAAGACTAGAGTCTTACTATTATTTCACAGTGATGTGAAATGCTCAAAGTGAACTAAAAATCTGTTAGTGGTATCACTTCAAATTTGGAAGATCCAGAAGTTTTAAAAGATGTTAAAGAGTTACATAAAAGGGTCAGCCTTTTTGAGTTCTGATGTGCACATCCATACGAGTTACACAGGCGTGGATATTTGGTTTCTTTCCCGACTGTGTTTGCTCACATTTTGCTTGGGTACATCATGTTGCCTTTTTTGTATTCAGTTGCCTTCTACAGTAGGGGATGGCTTGGCTCTTATTATCTCCCTCATCTCATTTTAAAATAGAATCAGCCTGAAATTCTTTGTACAAAAGGTCTTAAGAATTCCATCTGTTGAGATGAAGAGAAGAGAAATAATTGATTTCAACCATCACAAACCTTTGGCAGAGGGACACCTCATTTTTTTTTAATTTACAAAGATCTCGTTCAGATCACTTAAAAGTGAGTAAATCAATAGAAAAAACGGACAAGAGGTTTGATCAGCGGCTTATTGTACAAGTAAAAATAGAAAGTAAATAGATGAAAGATGCTGTTAGTAGAAGAAAATGGATAGGAAAACATGAGGTACCTACCAGCTTGACAAGAAGAATGAGGAAGAGGGGGAAGAGGATTAAAGGAGCAGTGGGGAGGAGGAGCATGGTGGGAGAGGTGTGGATGAGTGGTAGCTAGCATTGGGAAGGCATGAGGGGATGGGCTCTTATACCCTGCTGGTGGACATGGAGACCAACTCATCACTGCCTATAAAGATTGTAATTGTGTGTATGTATCCCTTGGAGAACCAGGCTCACTGTATGGAATTTACTAGGTGGACACAGTAATGGAAGCTCACCCAGATCTATGGATATGGACACCAAATTCATTAACAACGGCATTATTCATAATGGCAAGCAACGGTAATCAACAATTCCAACCAGCAGGAACTAGCAAAATAAAACAGGGAAAAACCGTAAGTGGAGGATATGGCAGCGGCGTTTGTTCCTTGGTAGTGAGACCGCAGCTCAACTGTACTTAAGAGAGGGTGACTCTCCAGTCTCACAAACCCATGCCTTGCTTGACTCCAGTGCTCATAAAGGTGTGGTCTGGGTGGTGTGCAGGGCCTCTTCTGCCCTTCTTCTAACCCAAAGCATGATTTACAGAGCAAGTAGACAGGAAGGGCCTCCTGACCCCATAGACTCCACACACCCAGTACAATGACTGATCCAACTTCACTAAGTGACAGAACCTGGTGACGTCCCAGAGCCCATGCTGGGGGTGACGAGTTGCCTTCCTGACAAAATAAGATTTGCATGCAAGCTCTGAATTGTAAGTCTCACTCCAAACCATATTATTCTTCCACAGTCTTGTCATACTTGTTTATTTCAGAGGAAGAGTTCCTATTAAAATGATATTAGAGCCTCATTTTTAGTTTGAATGAATAAGACCAAAGCTCAGGACTGTTAAATGTAAGTACACACATGAATAAAACTTAACATAATGTCTTTATGGGTGTTAGTTCCCCCATGATTATTCTTATGTGTACCTATTTTAATAAATCAAGGCCCTATCTCAAGCAATTTTAGAAGCTCACACACAATTAAGAGAGTTCACAAATAGGGGAGAGGGAATTTATTACCTACAAGTATGAGTCTCGATAGGCAGGTATATTTTATTTTGTTTCATATTTTTTGCTTGCGAATTTAAGATACAGCTACTGTATTTACATCATTTCTACACTCCCTTCTCCTTCAACCCATGAGCCCCACTCTTTCTCAAATTCATGACTTCTTTTTTCAGTGAGCTCGTGCTCCGTGTGTGGGCGCACATGTGTGAACCACTGAGTCCATTTAGAGCTGCCTGTATGTATACATGTTTCAGGCTGACCACTTGAGATGGGATAACCTATCAGGGAGATGCTTTCCAGGGAAGTGCAATGTCTCTCTACCAGATGACTGGGTGCTGATGGTTCTCCAGGTAAAGTTCATTGCTTTCCAATCGTCTACTTTCACTCAGTCTGCTTACTACTTTTGTTTTGTTTTTTTTTTTTTGTTTTGTTTTTTTTTGTTTTTTTGCCCCAACATAGGGTCTCGCTGTGTTCTGGCCTTAAACTTGTTATATAGAGGAGTCTGGCCTTGGAACCCTGATCTTCTTGCCTCTGCTTCCCAAGTGCTATGTTACAGGCATGTGCCACAATAATAGGTTTTTGTTTTTAAAATAGGATGTCAAACATGGCAATCGTGGGAAGGACCCTTGGAGAAATCCCCCTACTCTCACCTTGCTCCCTCAGCCTTTCTTTTCCTTCCCTTCTGTGCTCAGTGGTGCTAACAGTGAGAACAATCTCAGCCATGACTGAGGAAAGGCAACATTTGGGTGTCCTGACAGGTTGGGAACTGCAAATTTTCATGCCTTTAATGTAAGACATCTTCTAGAAGGTTCATTGGTGATAATGTTTGGCTTATATCATAGACAGACTGACATTCTGAGGAGCAGGGAACACACTTGCACTGGTGAGGATGCTATTTGGTGGCGTTCTGAGGGAAGGAGAAGCCTCTTAGCCTGCTGGAGTAGTACACCTGACGGAGCTGCAGAGAGGCTCATTTGCCATGGCAGCAAGTGTCATGGCCTGGCAGGGTA
Source organism: Lophiomys imhausi (assembly GCA_907164525.1). Classification (NCBI taxonomy): domain Eukaryota; kingdom Metazoa; phylum Chordata; class Mammalia; order Rodentia; family Muridae; genus Lophiomys; species Lophiomys imhausi. The sequence goes on along the minus strand of CAJQZJ010033609.1, from coordinate 1,069,332 downwards.
ATCAGACGAATCTGCTTTTAAGCGAGTAGTAGACACCAGGATGCTCTGAGTCATAGCATAAGGTTTGGTTCCATGTATCCTGCACTTTTGTAAAAGTAGCTCACATCTGTAAGAACCAACAGAATGCTTCAATCTTTGGTTTTCAAATCTGTTCTTGGAAGATGACTGCACAAACAGAATACAGTTCTTATCATAAAGTACAATTATGCACCTATAAAAAGATAGTTAACATGACAGTATATTTTTTCTGAAGATTTACATTTATTTTACGTGTGTGAGTGTTTTGCATGCGTGGATGTCAGTGCACCACTCATGTATAGTGGCCACAGGGACTGAAAGAGGACATCAGAGTCCCTAGAGCTGATGTTACAGAAGGTTGTGAGCTGCATGTGGGTGCTGGGACATGAACCTGGGTCCTTTGCAAGAGCAGCCAGTGCCCTTAACATATAAGCCATCTCTAGCCCCTAAAATAATTAGTTTTTAATGATGCTTTTATGGGGTTATACCATCTTGATATGGCAATATCCCACAATTGTTCTTATGTTATCTTAACTTTTATGAAGTTACAACAGAATCATAATTACAAATTGGTGATCATACCAATCAGGCATCAAAAATCAGCCACATAGTCCATTACATTTCAGATATCAAAACAATTGCGATAAAGATGATAACGTGGAAGAGTCTACTAATTTTCCTATTTACCTTTCCCTGGGGCTTTTTTTTAAAAAAAAAAAGAAAATAAGTAAAATATATTTAAGTGACAGATTTTTTTAAACTTAGTATTTGAGAATAAACAGAACAATTACTCTTTTAAGAAACAAGCAATAAGAAAACTCTTTTGTTTTCAGTAGTCAGCATGGAACCCAGGGCTTTGCACATAACAGGCAAGTGCTGTACTTCTGAGCTATGACCCAGCCCAAGAACCATCCCACTTTAAAAAGTTTTCTAAGAAAAGATCTTCTGTTCCTTTAGCTCCGTGACTTGCAGACTCTTTGTGAGCAGTATAATGCTATCTTCAAGTGAAATTTCATTTGAAAAATCTAATACACAAGAGTGAATAATATGAAATTGGTTTGGCTGGAAGAGGGCACACAGAGTGCAGAGCCACCCTACAAGTCTTCCCGTATGCCAGGCATAGTTTAGCACACGATAAACTAGCTCTGCAAGTGATATTTAGCAAGTCCAACAAATGTAGTTGGATCACTAGTAGCCAGTCACTGGTGCTCACTAGTTTTATCTCAACTTGACACAACTAGAGTCATTGGAGAATAGGGAGCCTCAGCTGGGATTCTTCAGAAGACCAAGCTGTAGGCAAGCCTGTAGAGCATTTTCTTAATTAGTGATTGACAGGGGAGGGCCCAGCCTATTGTGGGTAGTGCCATCCCAGGGCTGGTGGTCCTGGGTTCCATAAGAAAGCAGGCTGAGTAAACCATGGGGAACAAGAAAGTAGGAAGTACCCCTCCATGGCTTCCGAATCAGTTCCTACCCCAGGTTTCTGCCCTGTTTGAGCTCCTGTCCAGACTTCCCTCAGTGATGAGGAGTGGCATGGAAGAGTAGGCCGAATAATCTCATTCTTCCTCAACTTGCTTTTGGTCATGGTGTTTCATCACAGCAATGGAAACCTCAACCAGACACTGCTGCATTACTGAAAATAACTGTAGAGATGGACCGTGTTCCATGCCCCGCATCGACAGACAGACTGGACTAGGATGGGCCTCTGGTCTGCTGAAGCTTCCCATAAGTGATCAAGTTGTGTTCTGGAAACATGGCATGAAAATTCCCTCTGGAGGCACATTCTGGAAGATGGAGTTCCTCTGTGGGGACTTGAAACACACAGGGAGAACATATGCAAGGAGATGGCAGAGAGAAGGCAAAGAGCACACACCCTGGGCAAAGAGATGGGAACTTGTCAGGGTCACAGCAGTGAAGAGGAGAGAAGAGCAACAGTCAAGATGGCAGACAGCTGGGACCTGAGAAAGGAGCGGCATGGGCTGCTCCCGCACTCCCTGCCAGACCACAGATTACTGGCTGGTCTTGAAGGACATTCCAAGGTGGCTTCCTCAGCTCCTGTGTTCTTATACAAGTCTCTACTAAAAGGCTAACTCAACATTCTCAGTCGGTTTCACTTGGGAGAAGCCCCACTAACCCCACTGCGCAGTTTTCCTGAGTTTTCTTTTTTTTTTCCTTTATTTTTTATTTCTTCAAGTTACATCTCAATCGCAGTCCCCTCCCTATTCCCCCTCCAGTCCCACCCTCAACCCCCCATCCTCTTCCCTTTTTTTTTTCTTTTAAGTTTAAGGTATATCTTATTTCCCCCTACAGTTTCCCCTTTCAGTCCAACAAATGGCTCTTTCGCTTATAATGATAAATACAATACAGTACAACAGAGGTAATTAGGCCACAGTTATGAGGGTTATATGGCTTAGCATACATTCCCAATGACCAGTCCATATGTATTTGGTACCTGACTTTAACATTCTACTATCTAACCATCTCTATGAGTTTAAAGTTCTATATCTGACTCAACTTTCATACTAACTTGCAACACAATTTTAAAAGTATCTTCTTAGATCTATAACACTCTCTTGACTCCTAAACAACTCAAAATTTAATTATGAGACTCTAGTTATCTGTTCTTCAACCACCTCAGAGACCTGAGAGGGATAAATATATCTGATTTTATAGGAAGTACAGGGCCTGCAGCTTCCCAAACTAAGAAATGACATACCAGTGGCTGCCTGGACAGTTCCCATTTTCTCTCTATACATTACAACATCAATCTTCAGTCATTTGGCCCCGTTTCTCTGACAGACATTGATTGTAGAGCAGGGGTTATGAAGGACTTACCTACCCTGTCTTGGCAGAGCTAGGCTGTCGACTTACCTGCTTCCAGGTTTTGTCCTTTTTGGACAGCATTCTGTCTACAGTTGGAGCAAGGGGCTTTTCCTATCAAGAGATAGGCTTGCGACTAATTCAATCATCTCCCACTGGAGATTCTTCGATGCTCATCTTCTACTTGGAGGAGAATAGGGGGTGCTGTTAGGAGTTGATATGTCTTGATATAAAAAAATCTAAAGTTGCGAAAACATCTTTGAATGCCATATTCTGCAGATCTCTTGAGGTTTTTGAAGAGGCCCTATCTATCTCTTATATTAGGGTAAGCAGATGTTGCTTGTCTCTTAGCAGGTTTATTTCTGATTAGCTTAGCAAGTAACTATAATAGGCTGTCATAGTACCTAACAGAATGACCAGCTTGCATAACCATTAGTTTGCATTTCTTAATTATCCTAAACAGTTTATGACAATTAGTAGTAAAAGGCCGAAACATCACATTTCATTTTTTTTTCTTCACCTCAGAGACCTGAGAGGGATAAATATATCTGATTTTATAGGAAGTACAGGCCATGTGCATCTTTATGAGTCTGGGTTAGCTCACTCAGGATGAGCTTCTCTAGTTCCATCCATTTGGTTGCAAATTGCATGATTTCCTTGTTTCTGATGGCTGAGTAGTATTCCATTGTGTAAATGTACCACAATTTTTTTTTATCCATTTATCAGTTGAGGGACATCTGGGTTGTTTCCAGTTTCTAACTATTACAAATAAGGCTGCTATGAACATAGATGAGGAGATGTCCTTGTGGTTTGGTGAGAAATCGTTTGGGTAGATACCCAGAAATGTTATGGCTGGGTCTTGAGGTAGGGCTAATGAATAAACCTCTTAATAAATCTATGAAAACACAAACTGAAAAAAAAAATAAAAAAGTTCAAGATCTGAAAGTGGAAATAGAATCAATAAAGAAAAACCAAACCGAAGGAAATCTGGAAATAAAATTTTAGGAACTTGAACAGAAACCTCACAGGCAAGTCTCACCAACAGAATGCAAGAGATGGAAGAGAGAATCTCAGGAATTAAATAAACAATAGAAGAAATTAATTATCTGGTCAAAGAAAATATTAGATCTAAAAAACCCCTGGCACAAAGCATCCAGGAAATCTGGGATTATTTTGAACAGACCAAATCTAAGAATAACTGAATTAGGGAAAGGAGAAGAAACCCTTTCCTCTTGTCTGGATGAAAGGTCAAAGGCACAGAAAAATATCTCCAACAAAATCATATAAGAAAATATCCCTTACCTAAAGTATATATAGAAGCATATAGAACACCAAATAGACTAGACCAGAAAAGAAATCCCTTGGGTACATAATAAACATACAGAACAAAGAATATTAAAAGCTGCAAGGGAAAAAGACCATATAACATATAAAGGCAGACCTATTAGAATAAATACCTGAATTTTCAATAGAGACACCAAAAGACAGAAGGGCATAGAGAAATGTGCTACAGTCTCTAAGAGACTATGGAAGCTTGCCTACACTACTACACCCACCAAAACTTTTAATCACAATAGATGAAGAAATTAAGACATTCCGTGATAAAACCAAATAAGGTTAACCTCTCCCAGAAAAACACAAGGAATAAATAATCCCAGAATAGCAAATCAAAAAAGAGAAAACACTAACACATGCACCCATGTGTGTGCACACATGCACACACACACACACACACCACAACAATAAAATAGGAGGAATCAACAAACACTGTTCATTGATATCTCTCAACATCAATGGTCTCAATCTCCCAATAAAAAGACAGATTAACAAAATGGATGTGAAAACAGTATCTATCCTTCTGCTGTATCCAAGAAACATACCTCAACATCAAGCATAGATATCACCTCAGGATTAAAGGATGGAAAAATATATTCCAAGTAAATGGACCTACGAAGCAAGCTGCTATAGTCATTTTAATGTCTGACAAAACAGACTTCAAATCATAACAGAAAAGATAGGGAAGGGCATTATATACTCATCAAAGGAAAAATTCACCAAGAGGACATTGCAATTCTTAACATCTATACACAAAACACAAGGGCACCCAAGTTCATAAAAGAAACACTACTACAGTTTAAACCATATACTGACCCTCACACACTGATAGTGGGAGACTTCAATACTTGACTCCTGCCAATAGATGGGTCATCCAGATGAAAACTAAACAGAAACACTGAAGCTAGCTGACATTATAAATCAAATAACCTACCAGATATTTACAGAACATTTCACCCAAACACAAAAGAATATACTTTCTTCTCAGCATCTCAGGTAACTTTCTCCAAAACTGATCACATACTCAGATACAAAGCAAATATTAACAGATTAAAAAAAAATTGAAAAACACTCTGAATCCCATCAGACCACCATGGATAAAGCTGGACTCAGTAACAACAGACACACACACACAAAAGCTTACAAACTCATGGAAACTGAACAGCTCACTAGTGAGTGAAAAATTGATCAAGACATAAATTAAGAAATAAATTAAAGACTTTCTAGAATTGAATGAAAATCAATATGCAGCATACACAAACTTATAGGACACAATGAAGGCAGTTCTGAGAGGCAAGTTCATAGCACTAAGTGCCTACATTATAAAGAAAAGTGGAGAGATCCCATACTAGTAACTTAGCAGTACACCTGAAATATGTAAAACAAAAAGAAGAAATCACAAACAAAAGGAGTAGATGGCAAAAATAAACTCAGGGCTCAAATCAATAAAATAGAAGCAACAACAAATACAAAAAACAATCAGTGAAACAAAGAATTGGTTCTTTGAGAAACATCAGTAAGATTGATAAACCCTTCTTCAAATTAGTTAAAAGGCTGAGAAAAAATATCCAATTTAACAAAAATAGAGATGAAAAGTGGGAAATAACAACAGACATTGGGGAAATGCAGAGAATCATAAGGACATACTTTAAAAACCTGTGCTCCAAATTGAAAAACCTAAAATAAATAGATATTTTTTTCTATATGTACCACTCACCAAAACTAAATCAAAATCAGATGAGCAATTTAAGCAGACCTATAATCCCCAGTGGAATAGAAGCAGTCATTAAAAGTCCACCAACCAAAAAAAGGGCCAGATGGTTTTAGCATAAAATTCTACCAGACTTTCAAAGTGTTAACACCAATACTCCTCAAACTATTCCACAAAATAGAAACAGAAGGAACACTGCCCACTTTAATAGCCACAATTGCTCTGATATCCAAACCATATAAAGACCCAACAAAGAAAGAGAATTACAGACCAATTTCCCTTATGAATATAGATACAAAAATTTGCAACAAAATGCTTGCAAACCAAATCCAAAAACACATTTAAAAAAATAATCCATCATGATCAAGTAGACCTCATCCCAGAGACGCAGGGATGGTTATGGTTCAATAAACATGAATTGATACATGTAATACAGATTGGAAAGGAAAAAGTCAAAGTATCTTTATATGCAGATGACAGGATGGTACGCATAAGTGGCCCTAAAACTTTCAGGATACCAAGAAAACAAGGCCCTCTAAGTCAGTGTGACCCAACCTCATAAGAACTCAGAGAGACCAAGGCAGCATACACAGCCTGCATGGGTCTGTATCACACGGGGCCCTAGAGGTGAAAGGAGAAGTGGGCACAACCCCATCCCTAACCCAGAAGCTATCTCTAATTGATAACCACTTGCAAATGAAAATTTAGTTTTCTCCAAGGGAGTTTCACTATGGAAACAAACTACTCTTAATGGTAGGCTGCATTCCCAGCAGTACATGGTCAACAGAAAATGAAATCAATGGCATCTTTGGAGGTTTCTTATCTCCTAATACCATGTCAGGGCTTTTTCCTTTTTATATCTATTCTATCTTATTTTAATTTATGTATGTATGATGTATGTATTCTCTCTCTATTTTTATCCTACAGGTCCTTTGTGTATATATTATGGCTTATAGTTTAGCATTTTTATGGGATTCCTGCAGATATATCTGTTTCTTGAGTCTTTTCTTGGATTCTTTGCCTTCTGTTTGCTTTGTCCAATTCTGATGCGTCAGTTTTGGTCTTATCTTATTATATTTTATTTTATTAACGTACCATAGAAGCCTGTTTGGGTTTTTTTTTTTAATGAGAGACAGAAGGGAGTGGATCAGGTAAAGTGGGGAGGAACTTGAAGGAGGGAGGAGAAAAACATAATCAGGATATACTATGTAAGAAAATAATCTATATTCAGTAAAAAGACAACAAAAGCCTGTAACAATAAAAAAGAAAACATGGTATTGCCATCAAGAGAGAAAAAAGTAGATCAATGATCAAAATAGTAAATTCTTAAGTCCAGATGCGTGTGTGTGTGTGTGTGTGTGTGTGTGTGTGTGTGTGTGTTGTGTGCGCACATTGTCAACTGGTATAAAGCTGGTATGAAGGCAATCCACTAGAAAGGGAAGCTCTTCTTGTAAATGGTACTGCCACAATCTCACCTACATGCAAGGAAAAAGTACAAAGAGGAACAAACTCAGACTTCAAAGGGTACAAAAAATATTGACACAAAATAGATCACAATTTCTAACTATATTTTCTGAGACAACGTCTTGCTATGTAGCCTGGGTTAGCCTTGAACTAGGATTCTCTTGCCTCTGTCTTCCAATGCACAGAAGTGCAAGTCTGTAAATCACTCATTCAAGGTCCAAGCATTGTATCCCCCCTAAATTCTTAGATTCCAGATTTGAAGGACTGTACTACAGGCAACAGAGAAGCTTCTCAAAGCTGTGGGGGAAATGTTCATACTTCAGAGAGGAACATTAGGTGCTGACCTTGAAGGATGCAGAGAGATGGCCTCCGTCACTTCAGTCGCCAAGAGATGAAGCTGCTGCAAAATGGCTGATAATTTTTTTATTACTTTTCATACACAAAAACTATGGCATCGGACACATCAGATGATGTGAAATGCCAAACTTTAAAGTGAAAGCCATGTGTGGACCTGGTTGTTTCCACACGGCCATGGAGAAATACGATGCTGTGTGCAATTAAAACTAAAGCAACTTTTCTGTAGTGTGAACACTCTAAAGAGGGGGCACCAGAGTAAGTCCCTTGACTAGATGTTATGAGAGCATACTCGTCTGGCCATGTGACGAGTGCCGAAAGCTACGATAACGCTAAGCACTTAAGCGTGATTACTCACTAACTGTACAGCCAGTCCATTTTGTTATCTCAGCTAATGCTTTTTTTATAGCTTCCCAAGGACTGAACTGAGTACCCCCATTCAGCAGGTGGTGCAAGGCAACCAGCACCTTCACTGCTCATCTTCACAGCCAGGACAAAAGCCACAATCTCCAATGGGCTTACCGATGTCTCTGACAGTTTTCTGAGGGAAGCTATCTAACTTCAGAACATACACAAAATTCTCCCTGACATCTCATTAAATTTTTATATAAATAAAAAATACAGGAACTTATTAAACAGGCATTCTTGTTCTTACACACCAGAGAAAAATTGTCAAGGTTCCTTGTGGTATGAGTTTATTAAAATAACCAATTATGAGAATGTTTTTGTTTAATCCCAGGTGTGAGGCTGCTTAAGACACAGGTGTAAAGTATTAACTGTCTCCTGAGCTAGCAGGGGCGTGGCTTAGCCAGCTCCAGCCTGTAAACTCTGAGGACTTGGGGGAAAGGAATAAAAAGCAAGAGCCCTGAGGAGAAGGGGGGTCTAAAAAGAATTAAAAGAAAAGGGGGGCTCTACAAAGAAGTAGGAGAAAGGACTACAAAGAAGAAAGAGGTTGCTGCTCTCCTGGCTGCTGATGCTCCCCTAAACTGCTGCTTATTCTCCCTGCTGCTGTCTCCTGGTTTGCTGGACTTCTACTGAGACTGGTATTGGCCCCAAAGAACCCAACAACCCTAATCAGCAGGAAGTAGCTCAAAGAGACCTACGTCCCTTCTCTTTCTAACCTTCTCTCTCTCCTGCATAGTGTTGGGGGGTTGGAAGGGAGATAGAGGTATTAAGTAATATAAAAATAAATAGACTGTATAACATAGTACAAAAATAAATAAAAACTACTTGTTACAAGTGGTACCTAGACATAAGGCAAGGCATAATGGGTAATTTCATATCTAATGCTGTGGAGGAGACGGAAGGATTTGAAGGAGTGAACAGTGTTTTTCAGGACATTAGCAAAAGGCTTATGATAGCTGCTGCCACTGGGTTCTCTCCCACTTTGTGCCGAGAATGGATTTTTTATGTGTTGTTGGTTTTCGTCCAATATGATATTTCAAAAAAGATGGGGAGAATGCTTAGACAATTTGAAAAGTTGCAAATGGATAAGGAGGGGTATGATAAAAGAATTGCAGAAATGACTATGCAACTATAGAGTTTACAAATAGAAGTTGAAGGGCTTAGAAAGCAAAAATAGGTGCAGAGAGAACACACAGGTTTAGATCTGGTGAAAGAGAAATGGCCTATTCAGAGAGACAGGGTTAATCTCAAACTAACTGCACCCCAGAGGAGCAGCCTGGGATTAAGAGATTACCACCATTAGTTTTCCCAGCAGCTGCCAAAAGCCTCAGATATCAAAACACTCAGTGTTTTTTTTTTTTTTTTTTTTTTTTTGGTTTTTCGAGACAGGGTTTCTCTGAATATCTCTGGCTGTCCTGGACTCGCTTTGTAGACCAGGCTGGCCTCGAACTCACAAAGATCCACCTGCCTCTGCCTCCCAAGTGCTGGGATTAAAGGCGTGCGCCACCACCGCCCGGCAACACTCAGTGTTTTAATTGTGGTAATTTTGACCATTTACAAAGAACTTGTAAGGCTAACAGCCTCAGAGACCAAAATGTTCAGCATGGTGAGAAATGTACTTTTCAAGCCAGATGTCAAAATGGCACATTAACTCTGGGAAATACAGTAACAGCACACTGGAGGTTTCTAGTGGCAGTAAGTCCAGATTTTATGGAATTTGTGAACTTTTTTGGTAGAGGCCAGCATTGGACAAATGAATATATGTCCAAGAGGGACATAGAAGATAATCTTTTGCAGTCGGGAAGAAACTTTGGGGTCCTACCTTGAGGCCCCACAGCAAAGTATGCGAGCCATTTCAGAGAAGAGCAGCTGAGAGTTGTTACCAAGATAGAACAGCCAAGAGTTTCCAGGTTGTAAAAATAAACTATTGATACAAAAAGCATTTAATTCATTGACAATGTCTTTGTTACTCATTTAAAAATGAAATTTTTATTTCCAGTCCATTTGAAAGCTACTATTGAAAACTGTGTAGGATTTAAGAATTTATAGTTTTGTTAGATATTGTTTAGTTAATTGCAGAAATATACTGTATTTAATCTATTGTATACGTTTTTGTATATGTTTTTTTGGTACATAGATAAAAACAACCAGTGTTTGTCTATTTAGGTAGACAGACAGATAATAGTTTTCAAAACCCTCAGAGACCTACAGAAAATGGCATTTAAGATGTTTTAATAAGAAAAGGTTTCTCTGACAGAGAGACATCTGCCCCTGGCAGTACCCACAATCTACTTGATAAAAGATGATGGGCAGGCATTAAAGAAACAAATGTGGCAAGATAGTCACTGGACAAAAAACTGTTAATAGCAGGTTGTCTGTCCAACCTGTGAACAAGCAGGACATTGAAAAGTCGACTGACCAATGTTACAAAGATAAGGTAGGCCAGCCCTTTAATATTTCTGCTTCACATAAAAGTTTGTCAGATATTCTGAGCCAATAGGTTGAAGACTGGATGCCCCAACGACACAGAGAAACCATTGGTGACTGTTCAGGTAGCCAGCAACCTTTGTCATTACTATAGTTTTGGAAGTTGTTTGCTCTACACTTCCTACATACTTAGGTAATAATTTAATTTTCTTCTAAAGTCTCTGATGGGATTGAAGCCTAAAAAGTTATAATCTTAAAATTAAGCTTAGTTGTATAGTATTTAAAAAATGTTTTAGGTCTAAAACATGACATAGGTTGATAAATGCAAATAAGAATAGAAAATGGTATAGGTGCAGAACTCTAAGCTAGGTGTAGATAATAGGTGCTTTCTCCAAGGTTGCTAAATACAAATGGACTGGACATTGTAAATATAATTCTTGATAGATCTGATAAACATCTTTATTATATGTAATATATATGTATATATATATAATTTTTTGAACTAAAAGGGGGAGATGTAGTATGAGTTTATTAAAATAACCAATTATTTTAATCTCAGGTGTGAGGCTGCTTAAGACACAGGTGTAAAGTATTAACTGTCTCCTGAGCTAGCAGGGGCAGGGCTTAGCCAGCTGCAGCATGTAAACTATGAGGACTTGGAAAAGAAGATAAAAAAGCCAGAGCCTGGTGGAGAAGGGGGCTCTACAAAGAAGTAGGAGAAAAGGTGGCTACAAAGAAAAAAAAAGAGAGGGGCTCTACAAAGAAGTATGAGAGAAGGATCTACAAAGAAGGAGGAGAAAAGAGGTTCTACAAAGAAGAGAAAGGGCCACAAAGAAGAAAGCGGTTGCTGCTCTCCTGGCTGCTGATGCTCCCCTAAACTGCTGCTTGTTCTCCCTGCTGCTGTCTCCTGGTTTGCTGGACTTCTACTGAGACTGGTATTGGCCCCAAAGAACCCAACAACCCTAATCAGCAGGAAGTAGCTCAAAGAGACCTACTTCCCTTCTCTTTCTAACCTTCTTTCTCTCCCACCTACTGTTGGTGGGTTGGGAAGAACAAGGGGTGGAAGAGAGGTAGAGGTATTAAGTACAGTAAATTAGAGCATATAATTAAGTTTAGTAATAAAAATAATAAAAGCCTCTTGTTGCAGTTCCTTTTTATAATAATAATAATAATAAAAGAAACCACTGGGGCTGGGGAAATGATTAAGTAGATAAAGATCTCGCTTGTGAATCCATGAGAACTGTGGTTCAGCTCCCCAGCACCTACATACATGCCAGGTGGGTGTAGCAGTCTACCTGTAATTCCAGAGTTTCAAACGCAGACACAGGGGATCCCCAGAATGAAGTGGTCAGCTAAACTAGACATACTGGTGAACTCAACTAAGAGACCCTGCCTCAAAGAATGAGGTGAAGATTAACCTAGGAAAACTTCTCATGTTACTCTTGGGTACACACACACACACTCATTCATACATGTACATCAATCACAAACACAAAGCACAGTTAAGAATCATACACTCAAATACACACACACATGAACATGCACACAGAGACACATGTATGTGGAACATGTATGTGGATATCCATACACATGTACACCACACATACAAAGCACAGCTGAGAAAAAACATACACACATACATGTGCACCTGGACACACATGTACCACACACATGTAGACATTCATGCAAAAATGTACAACACACACACACGCACACACACACTGTCCTATGTCCTATTAGAATAAGCCACATGTGGTGATGCACACCCTTAATTCCAGCATTTGAGAGGCTGAGGGAGGAAGAACATGAGTTTGAGGTTAGCCTGGGCTATAGAGTAAGACATTGCCTCAACAAACAAGCAAACAACTTTTAAAAATACTGATGGTTGATATGGTCCAAGACCTCCCTACTCTGATGTCAGTAAATGCGAATATTAGCATTTAGATGCTCCAACAGTCTGACTCAAATGATCTAGTTACCCATTAAAACCTTGCACTATTCCAGTAGCAAACTATTACAAAGGACTGTGTGGCCTCCTATGTAAAGTATAGAACCTACAATTTAGAAAAATACCTAATAAAATCCAATCTATTCTTAAAAAAAAAAAAAAAAAACACAAACCAAAACTGGCCTGTTACTCTTTTGATAATAAAGATGTCCCCTTTTGTCAAACTGTGACCCAGAAAGCATTTGCACTATTAGATTAACATTTGTAGAGTAGAAATGACTCATGTGTTTTGACAGGCCTTGCATTTCTTGAAGGGACAAATGATTATTGGTGTGGACAGAGGTTATCAGCACTTCTTCTGTAGTCAATACTCGCCACACTGAGGGTGTGTCTATAAATATTTTTATCGTAAGTCGCTGTACTTGTGATCTGGAAAGTTGGCACCATGCAGAGGAAATGGGATAACTTAATAATAAAGGTCATTTTAAAGAGAAACAGAAGAAAATAACTGATATTTTGAAATGCAACACTAGAGCAATGTATTGGCAGAAATCCTAACAACTGGGTATGACCCTCAGTTGTGGAGAGCATGTCACATGACTCACACATGAGCCCCTGGATCTAAGCCCCAGAGACTGAGAATGGTGGCCAAACATAGAATCCTAGTACATGGAAGGTGCAGGAGGACCGGAGGTTCAAGGTTATCTTTGGTTACATAATGTTTGAGGCCAGCCTTGGCTACATGAGACTTTGTCTCAAAAACTTCATAACGGTTGATTCTGGAACTTTTTCTTTTTGTACATTCTTTTTTTTTTTTTTTTTTTTTTTGTTTTTCGAGACAGGGTTTCTCTGTGTATCCTTGGCTGTCCTGGACTCACTTTGTAGACCAGGCTGGCCTCGAACTCACAAAGATCCGCCTGCCTCTGCCTCCCAAGTGCTGGGATTAAAGGCGTGCGCCACCACCGCCCGGCTATACATTCTTTGTATATTTTATTTATTTACTTATTTTTCATTTTGTTTTGTTTTTCAAGTCAGGGTTTCTCTGTGTAGCCTTGGCTGTCCTGGAACTCACTTTGTAGCCCAGGCTGGCCTCGAACTCAGAGATCTGCCAGCCTCTGCCTTCTGAGTGTGCCACCATACCTATCCATATTTTATTTTACTTTTGTATTATTCTTCTGAACATGGACTTTTGGCAAACTCATCTAAAACAACAAAGGCTGGTGTGACATAAAAACCTCTGTTGCTCTCAGAGGCCAAAAGACAGTCCACACAACTTCACAGGGCTGGGGCTTGCCCAGAGACTGACACTGTTGTATACACCTGCTTTGAACATGTAGATAAAAACCTGCTTTGTACATGCAGATAAAAGGGCTATATGCAAATCTAAGACAGGGGAATCTAAAGGATGATTCCAGAAATCACTGTATTGACACAGCATGTAGAAAATGCATGGCTGACAGGTGAATGAGGAACCTGGCCTCTGTGATGGAATACAGAAAGCCAATCAACACCCTAACTTTAAAGGAAACGGACTCCATTTTTCCCCCTAATTTAAAATGTTTCTAGAAGGAGAGGAAGGAAGACTGGGGAAATTGAGTATTCACAACTTCCTCCTCTTCTTCTAGCTGTCTCCATGGACATGGTTGTAGCTTTATGTCCCCATGAGCATGGCTGTAGCTGTATTTATGTCCTCATGAGCATGGCTGTAGCTTTCTAGTTGTCCCCATGAGCATGGCTGTAGCTTCATGCCCAAACATCCTATGCTTGTCTTTGAAAACACTGGAAACACTGTGGGAGGGGCAGGGAGACAGGAAGTGTCCACCCAGCAGGAATCATGCCAAAGGAAGATGCTGCCACTGTTCTGTTCTTATGCCTGAAACTCCCCATTATTGTGATGATTGGTTCGAAATCAGGGATTGTGAATGCAGAGAAGCCGGCAACTCTTTATTTGCCCATTATAAAGCATTTGTTTATAACCTATGTGTCAAGCTTTGAAGGAAACCTTCCAATGCACTTAGAGAACACTGTGTTTAATCAGACCATAGTAAAGTAGACTGGAATCTAATTATGCTGCTGTACTTTCTCACTGATATCTTTGGAGGCACTCAACTGACATGCACACAGTTTAACTTCTCCATCCATCCTCCCACCTCTCTGTCCATCATTAAGTCTTGTTCAGCAGGACGCATGAAAGCAGAATTTCCTGAAAATACACTGTGTCGAGGAGTAAGACAGTGTGATGAAAGCCAGATGCGCATTCTGTGAGGCTTACCCAGAGGTCTGTGTGTTGGAGGCAGTGTAGGTGGTAGAGGTCTCCATCCCCTCTGCAGCTAGAGGGTGTGGTGCCAGCAGCCCCAGGGTTCTGGGATAGGAACACATGCTTATTCCAAAAAAAGTGCTACATACATGGCAAGCAAGAGAGAGTAGCACCAAGGCAGCCTCAAATAAGCTAGGGCAATAGGCTTGTGAGCTAGAACTGAAGTGTACAGCAGACAGGTTACAGGGCAGTCACAGGCCTATCCCCAGGGCAGTGTTCTCTGGGTACCAGAGTGTGAGAGAGCAGAACTTCCAGAATGGAATGCCAGATTCTAATGAGATGAAATGCCCTTCCTCAGATGCCAAATGAGCTAG
This sequence comes from Lophiomys imhausi, assembly GCA_907164525.1. Classification (NCBI taxonomy): domain Eukaryota; kingdom Metazoa; phylum Chordata; class Mammalia; order Rodentia; family Muridae; genus Lophiomys; species Lophiomys imhausi. The sequence continues at coordinate 1,054,222 of CAJQZJ010033609.1, read as the reverse complement.
ACTTGGAGGCAGAAGGCCTGGGCTGGAATCTAAACTCCTGAAGTTATGATCTCTTTGGGCCTCAGGTTTCTCATCAAATGGGAACCTCCAGCACACAGCTCTCTCTGTGCAGGCTGGATGGCAGAAGGTGAGTTTTAGCTGCGGTGTATATTATCATGTATACAGACTCCGAATCCTGACAGCTGGTCCCTGTGCAAGTGTGCCTCTCAGAATGGCTCTTTCCCTACCCCCAGAAAAATCTTTCTCACATCTCCAAAGACTCAAACTTCAGAGTTTATTTTTCCCCTCCCCAATGGGAATCGCAGAAGGGAAGAGGAATTATGAAAACATACAAAAAGGCTTTCCCAGTGGACACCGCTGGATATATTATGTGACTCACAAAACCACAGTCTTCAAAAATACATATTGAAAATACTATTTCTCTGTACATATGTCCCATAAACTTAAAGGCAGTTCAAATCGGTAAAAGTGGGCTGTCTGGAGCCTTTCCGTCTGTCTGTCTTCTGGGAAATGAGTGTGGAGTAGAACTAGGGAACTCTCAGATATGGGGTCAGCACTATGGAGTAGAGCAATAAAAAGTACGAACGGTGAGCAAAGAGACCTAGAAAAGCCTCCTTCTCATCTCCACACACAGGAAAAAACACCCACTGATGCCTCTGGGTGTTTGAGCTAGACAGGGTCTGGGAGCTGCTAACATGGTGCCCAAGCCTAGAGTGTACGCAAGAAAAGCTGGACACACTGACTCATCTGTGATTTCTAAATCCAGGGTTCTGTCCACCCTGAGACTCTCCACAGCCATCTCTCAACCACATATTTATATCCTGGAGTGTGAGACTCTCTCCTGCTCTGTCACAAGGACTCCCTGGCACGTCTTGACACATCTGTGAGTCTTAACTTAGTACCCTACACTCCTCTGCGGGATGATTTCCAAATGACTGGGAGGACAGAGTATTTTCTTAAAGAAAACTCTAGTACTTAGTTTTACATATCAGACTAAGAGTGCAGGCATACCAGCTAACCAATCATCAGATTTGCTTCTGCATATAGCAGGGCAGTGGGCCTCTCTGAAGGCCTGGCCATCAGCCTGCCCCACACACAGCAACTCTTCCTGTGCACGGCAGGTTGAGACTCGTTGCTGTTGAAGGACACCTTGGTCTACCAGCTGAAGGGAGAGAGAACCACCTAATACCAGTGCTTCCTAGAACCCAACAGAGAAGGGAGGAGCCCTTTCAAGGACACAAGAACAAAGAAAGTATTTACAATGACAATTAATATAACTTCACACATTTCGATTACAGGATCATAATATCAGAAGGCTGTGCCGCCTGTGGTGTTTGCCAACCTGACCCAAACCCAAACATATCTGGGAAGAGGGAATCTTAATTGGGAAAACGCCTCCATAAGACTGGTCAGTAGGTATGCCTGTGTGGCATTTTCTTGATTAGTGATTGATGTTGGAGGGTCCAGACAACTGTGGGAGGTGCCACCCTTGTGCAGGTGATACTGAAGTATGTAAGAAACAAACTGGACAAGCCATGGGGAGCAAGCCGGTAAGCAGTGTTCCTCCATGTGCTCTGCTCTAGCTCCTGCCTCCAGGTTCCGGCCTGGAGTGCTTCTCTTGTGGGCTGCAGGAACATCAGCCAAATTAACCCTTTCCTCCTCAAGTTGCTTTTGGTCTTGGTGCTTTATCATAATAATAGAAACCAAACTAAGACAAAGACATCCTGGTGAAACACTGTACAATGGAGGCTTCCTGGGAAAAACACCCGAATTTCAGTGCACTGGGGTCCTATACACAGAAATCACAGAGCAAACCTTCAGTTGAAATGACTTGTCTCACGGATAGAAGAAACAGCCAGGGTAATGAATGAGACGTGGAGGTATGTATTTTTCTCCAAGATAAAAATTTAATGTAATACACAGAAATTTGCCCAAAGACTTCTAGGGCAACGGCACTTACTTAAAATAAGAAAACTGCACCAAGCAGCTTTTAAACAACCGAGACACCTCTGAAAGGCATTAGGAAAAGAAGCTATCCTTAGGTGGCCCGGGTAGGAATGCCCTGAAGCCAGTTTGCCAAAACCATCCCTTGAATAACAGGGGGCAGATCAAGCAATCCCAGGTCTGATATGGCACTGCTGCAGTTCCTGCTGCATGATGGTAGTTAAATAAGATAACAGCGACATGTGACACAGAGGGCCTGAGTCTCCCATTCTTACCACCGTTACCCACATACCAGATGGCAACACACACCCATAATCAAGCGCAGAGCCCCTGAGGGCTGGGGGCTGGTGAAAGCTGAGTCAGGCTGACAGCCTTCCCTGCTGGCCTCTGAGGAGGAGGAGCTGATCCACTCCCACAAATGATTTTTTGGGCCCTGTGGATGTTCTGGCTCGCCCCACAATTTACGATCCCCTGCCTCAGCCTCCTGCCTCAGCCTGTGATGATAGTACAGGTGCTCTTGGGAGCCAACGGTGCCCATGGATGGGATCAGAGTGCCTGTGAATGGTATTTCCTTCCTGCTATATGTTTGCGAAATTACATCCCGTCAGAACTAAGAAGCTGTGCAGACTCACTAAGACATCTCAGGTTGAACAGGCACAGTGGATCACGTAGGAGACCTGGAAGTTCCGGCTCTTTAAAAACCTCCCCCTTGAGGCTAGTGAGTTGAGTGAAAGAGGCAGGAAGTAGAATGGAGTTTTCAGGAGTTGGGGGGTGGGGAAAGGAACGTTTCTGTTGGGTGTGTGTAGAGTCTCAGTTTTGCAAGAAGAAATGAGCTCTGCAGGTGGATGGGGTGATGGCATCACATCAGTGGGAAGGCAGTTAAGATTCCTACACTTAAAATTAAGATGCATGCTGAGGTCACAGCTGGAAGGGTTGGAGGTGTTCAAGGCCATCCTGGACTACACAGACCCTGTCTCAAACACACAGAATATTTTGTCTTTGTATATTCGAGTACAATTTTAAGATACACAAATGAAAACAATATATTTTTAAAATCCAACAAGCATTATTTCCTCTGAGGTAATAGAAGCCCACGGTCATACTCTTCCTGTCCCAGAGTCTGTCTGCCTCAACTGTCTTTCATGAGGATGCAGACTCCCCTGCCGGCAAGGTGATACCATCTTTGTGCCCTTGTGGCTTTGGGAAGGCTTTTGAAACAGGAGGCTCAAGGCAGGCCTGGGCCTCTATTATTAGCACAACCGAAATGTTAAGTGGACTTTTCAGTTCTAGCAAAAATCAGTTTAAGAAGAAAATCAGCCTTCTGAAGCAACTGAAGTCAGTGGGAGGAGGAACCCATTTATCTTTGAAATGTGAAGTTATATAAATCAAACTTCAAAGAATCCCAGTACATTCCTTCATGCTGTGTGTGGTTTTTGAACTGAAGAGCTCAAATCTTTGGTGCTGTGGATCTCATATTTTCCTGTCCCTGTGGCCTGGGAAATCAAACGTCACAATGGTCCAAACTCTGCCTGTCTCTGTTACTGACTCAACAGAAAAGGGGCTGCTGGGAAGCCATCTGTAAAAAGATGCTGGTTGGATCTTTAACACAAAACTGTGTTTTCATGCTGCTTCTCAGAATCCTCAGGGATTTCGTCCCTGAACAGAGACCCAGGGGTGGTGGTCTCAAACGGTTCACATTGCAATTCAAGGTGAGATTGTATCTCCTTTACTTGGAGTATTCATCATGTATGTACATAAGGAGAATATGAAGATTTTTGTCCTTTAGGAATTTTTCCTATCCAGTAATGTTCTAAGTCCCTTCTCCAGCAGAAATACTATATTTTATCAATAAATTTAAGGCACACATTATGCTGGATACATTTTTCTTGCCAACCACAAACTGTCCTTGAACGCCTCCTAAGGGAAACACATGCACAGAGTGTTTTGCCTGCATGTATGGATGTGAAGAGGACATTGGACCCCCTGGAACCGGAGCTATGGAGAACTGTGAGCTGCCCTGTATTTCAGTCTTTACTCACTGAGCTACCTCAGCCAGCCCAGAAATACAGTTTCAACTGACTGATTGCACAGTTGCTGATTGAGAAAGCAATTATCCATTGAAGTGGATCTCTCTGTAACCCTATTGGACTTGCCTCTCCATTGACAACAAACTCTACAAATCTCACATTGCCCCCTAAATATATGTTAACTTTAGCCCCAAAGTGGAGATGGGAGAAGGTGCTGCTGCTTGTATTTGGGATTAGTGACTCATGGGACTAACCGTCCATGATTAACTCACTCTGCTCTGATCACTTATTGTTTTGGCTCAACAAAAAACTCATAACAATGCTTCATCTATAGACCATCGTAGGAGTGGAAAAAACAAGAAGGTTTATATATGATTTGATCCTCTAGCAAGCATTTCCAGGCCAAGCAATGAGCCTGGTTATAAATTCCATTATACCATGTGAGAAAATAGCAACTCTGCCTTATAAGTTAAAGATCACTGGAGAGGTTGATATACTGCCCAGTTTAACATATTTTAGAATCTTGTGGATGACTACTAGGAGGAATTCTGAAGACCATCATACTTAGCAAGGCCCATTTCTACTGCACGTGAAATCCATCTGGAGTGTTTTTTAAAATGGACAGATCACAGAGACTTCGATTTAGAAGAATTGTTTTTTTTTTGTTTCTAAAGAAAATTCAAAATAATTTTTAAAAGTTTTTCCAAGCATTTCCAATGTGTAGCTAGGTCTGAACATCACCAGCATGGCCCAGTCCCTTCCTGTTCTCATTCACCCAGGATGGAAAGACAGATGACTGGCTGAACCTGGCAGGATGGTTGGTGGAAGCATGCTGCAGGCATTTCTAAAAGCCTAAGTTGATCATTCTAAGCATCTTGAAACTTCCTTCTTCAAAAGCCTGCCACCTGTTCTGCTTTTCAGGTAGAGCAAAAATATGTTAAGTACTATCAAGTGGGTGATTCCACTTAGGTCAGAGTAATCTCAAGCTCAGATGATAGGCAAGCTACAAAGTTTAATTTTTATTTCAAGATTTGAATCACAATGAATCCAAAAGATGAAAGAATTCTATCTAATGTAAAGAATCTTCCAAAAGAAGACAGACAAAATATGTGCGTACAGCAACACACTGCACAGCTGTAAAATTAAACAGATGAACTAACATCATGAAGTTTAGAGGAAACTAAATGAAATGTAAAATGGCCACAATGAACGCTGGTCCCCTACCAACTCTTAAAATGATTCTATTCTGCTAAGTAACAGAAACTTAAGAGAACATGCAAATGATTGATAAAATGCATGAAAAGATGTTTAATCTCACTGGAGATAGGGAAATGGGAAATAAACTGCACTTCATTGGATTAACAGTAAATAAAGTACTACTCATCCAGCTGAACAAAGATGTGAGAAAGGGTGATCTGAGGTGCACTGGGGAAATGTGTTTTGAGACTGAGCATCAGGAATGTGTAGACCCAAAGGATTCTGGGAGAGGAAGTTAATAGAAAACACACCCCTTCATCTTCCCTACAACAGAAAGGGTGTTTCCCCCATCCCCCATGAGAATGCTGAATCAGCAGATCTTGGTCCTTGTTTAGTGCATGCGCAGTTCCCACATCAGCTCTGCAGAGCCCAAAAGCACCCCCTGCTATTTGCTCCTGTCAGTTCCGAGACCCATAGCTTCCCTTCTCCAAATTGAGACTTCAAAGCTTACTCACCCCACCCCACCACCATGCAAGCTGACAGGTTCTTCGCCCTGGGTGGGAAGGCCCTGGCCAGCTTGGTTGCTAGATATTATTGTATTCTGAATACCCACCATTCAAACAAAATTTCATTTTCTTGTATTGATTTTGTCCTCAAATAACCCTAGAAGGTAATTATTATTTTTGTTTTAATTTTACATACAAGCAACTGAGATTTGGGGGAAGGTGAATGGCTTTCCTGAGGACACTCAGTCTGTAAATGGCAGAAAGGGTCTGGATTTTTTCTAGTTTGGGAGTATCATCTGTATTTAAAAGGGAAATCTTCAAAGTGAAAATATAGTTTTCTAACAGTTTCCTCTCCCAGAAGACTGATTCTAAACAATTCTAAGGAACTGGTTAAGGGCTGGAGGCTAGTCTAGGTGAGGGGACTCCAGCACTAAGCTGAATCTTGAGGCCTTGCTCCTTTCTGTTCTGAGGCATTGCATCCTGTTCCTCGAGCATCACTGTCTGCCTGTATGCATGTAGGGTCCCGTGCCAACCCTGGTGCATATCAGTGAAGGGAGAAGGCCCTGCTCCCAAGGATACTGTATACTAGGATCCAGCAGACAATGGCCTTGTGTCAGGGGCCCTGAGTAATAGTTAATATTGATTGTCAACTTGACAGGATCTAGGGTCACACAAAAGTGGAGCCTCCAGCCATATGGATGGAAGAGCTGATTGACTAGGTTAACTGAGGTGGAAAGGCCATCCTAAAAATGGGCAGCACCATTCCCTAGGCAAAAAGGAGGAAAGCCAGCTGAGCACCTCTCTCTCTTTCTCCTTCCTGAGAGTAGATGCAATGTGACCAGCTGCCTCAAGCTCCTGTTCTTGTGACATCTCTACCATGATGGATATCCCTTCAAACTGTGAACCAAAATAACCCCCCCCACCCTGTGCTTCTTTACATTGCTTTTGTCGGGTATTTTATTATCTTCTCTCATGCTCTGAATTTGCTCAGTGTCTTTTGCTTCTTCTGAGAAACTGAGAAAATCCTGAACAAGTTCACCTCAGTTTGTCCTCTTAAATCTGGGCCCTTGAGGTTGCCTTCCATCAGAGGCCCCACAGAAGGGGGAGAGAAGAGACTCCTCTCACTTCTGGCAGAGTGTGTCGTAGCCTTGTCCCACAGATCTATCTGGAAGGCAACATGGTATTCCACAGATGGGTAGGACTGATCCCACCAAAATTCCAGCCTGTTGATACAGTCACAGCTGCATCTTGACAGATGAAACGGGTCCTGAGCATTCGCCAATCAGAGCGTGAGAGCTTTTCATTAACATGACTTGATAATGAAGAATATGAAGGCTGTCATTTCCTGTCCCTGACTTCAAACAAAGAATCAGGGTACTAGATATAACTAAGAATTGCCTCAAGGAAATTAACCAGGAAAACAAAAGCCTCAGTGGATTCGGTTTCCAGGCAGCCCCCAACACAAGTAAGTTCTTTATCATGAGAAACATTTATAGTCGCATGCTTGATTTCTGTATCAACATGGAGCTGTCATTAACAAATAACAGCAATAACTCAAAGTCACTTAGGGTATGAGAATTTATACTCTATAAATTGCCTATATATATTCTCCTATGCCACATCCACAGAGAAAGTCACAGGGGACTGGTCCAGGGATGCCTGAGGTTGGAGCTCCTGCTTTGGGATTCTTGTTGTCTCTCATCTCTGCCTCTCTTTGCCTATTGCTTTGTTCTGAGTTCAGCTGTACCAGAAAGGAGTCAGGGAAAGAGGACTAGCCTAACATCAGCAGGCTGGACCTTCTGTTCCTCTATCGACAGCCAACAACCGGTTAGCAGATGTGGTAGGAAAATTCTGGGGAAGGGTTCTAACTTCTGGACCATGTGACCTTCTCTGAGAACTGAAGTGAAGCCTTGTTACCATCGAAACCCGAAAGAACTGGAGCTATGGATGTAGCTTGTTGTTAACGTGCTTATCTGGCATGTCCAAAGCTATGGTTTCTAATCTCATCCCTGCACAGAACAGCTACAGATGACGTGTGCCTGTGATCCTCGTGCTCAAGAGGTAGAGGCAGGAGAGTCAGAAGTTCAAGGCCATACTCAACTATATACACGAGACCTGAGCAAAAGGAGGGGGTGGAAGGCAGCAGAATATGGGTAGAAAATGGAAAACATATATTATAACTTTATTTCCTGTGATTTGTTCAGCATCCAGGACAATGTTGGTCTAGATCTGGAATCCTGCCTAGCCTTTCATGTAACTGTAAAAAGACACCTTCAGTGTTGATGCAAAACTCAATAAAGTCAGCACTAGAAGACTGTAAAACTACAATCAATCATAAATTAAGAAATACTGTGAGAAAGAATAATGAAATAAGAAAATTAGAAGACCCAACTGGTCTCATTGCTAACGGCCGTCCGGGGAACAACACACAGCAGAGACCGGTGATCTTAAAGGCTGAGTCTGATGGCCAAGCATGAAAAAGTGAAGATGTCATACAATGAACTGGGTCTAGCTAATTCTAAAATGCTAAAAGTTTGCAGAAAGGGTTGATATGAATATCACATGAAGAGCAAAGCCAAGCTTGGGAAACTGGCTGCCTACCGCCTTACTTGTTTGATCCAATTTCAAAATGGAAACACCATCAAGCCAGACACCCAGACACATCTCTTAAGTGCTTTAATAAAACAAGAGACTAATGAAAACCACACTGCCTGAGTACTTCTGGGCTGTGCTAAAACTTCCAGCCTTTCAGAGACTCTCAGTGGCACATGTCATTGCTCTGTGCACATTTTATCGGACATCTGTCAGCGTCTCCAAATTAAGCTCCATAGTGTCTCTGAAAACTTCTGGTGTCCTCGCCAGGCCAGGCCTCTAAAGTGGTTGGAAGAGAGTCTCTAGGAGAATGGGTGGGTTCTGGGGCATTCCTTCTCTGAGTGAGGGAGAAGCAACACGTCTGGGGAGGATATGTCACAGAGAAACGGTTGCAGCCTGGGACATGCGAAGCAGGGCCTAGAGTGTTTGCCTGAAGTGAGGACAAGCAATTTCTCATAAGTGAAAGGCAGTGATTGAGAAGAAACAAGGGTGGACAGAGAAGGAAAAGACTGTGTCTTGACCGGATGGATTATATTTTTCTTATGAAGAACTGTAAGCAGTGGGTGAGTTCCACAGTCTTCTGTTGTTGTGCTAATACCTGAGAGAAACTATTTAACGGAAGAAATATTAATATTTGAGTTCATGGTCTCAGTCCAGGGCAGAAAAATCACAACAGAAAGGCGTGGTAGGTCAGTTGCTCAGCTAGTGGTGGCCAGGGAGAGCAGGGGAGGGAGAGACAGAGGAACAGAGAAAGAGACAGAGAGAGAAGCAAGAGAGCAAGGCAAGATATAATATCAGTGATTTATTTCCTACAGCTAGGCCCCACCTCTTAAGCTTCCAGAACCTGCCAAAATAGCATCACTAGCCAGGAAGCCAGGCCTTCAGCACACGAAACTATGGTAACAGGGAGAACAGAATGGAGGCTCATGGATGCCCTGGGAGATGAGCTCCCTCAGAGATAGAGAAGGGATTCCTGGCAGGGAGTGCTGGACTCTCTGGATGTAGGCTTCCTGTCTCCACATGGTAGGCCAGAGAACAACATTTGCTGACACTTCTGCATGAGATCCACTCAACCCTTAACACCACTAAGAGGGGGCTGGGGCTGTCTGAGGTCTACACTTTCCCATAAGCACTTCTTTCCTTCCCAGTGGGCAATGCATACACCTGAGTGAAGAAATCATCAATACAAGGCTTACTTCACAGCTAGTTAATTCTACAAACAGAGAAGTGTAATGCTTACATTAAGGAGAAATGCAATGAATGTATCCAATTAAATTGTTTCTGACTTCACCTCTCCTATTTCAGCCATCAAACAGTCATCTGGGACTCTTGTGAGTCCAAGCCCTTACCTTCTAGCAGTGAGTCAGACACACGTGGCTCCGGGTGGAGGCTCTACTCTTCTGTCCTGTTCATCCTCTGAAACATGATACAGTGAGATAGAGGTTGCCCAGGTTTAGTTTCCTAACAGTGATATACATTGTTCAATTAAAAACTACATGATTTTCCAATTCCACCATGCAATGCTTTTAAAAATATTTCCATCCATAGGTGAGGAAATGAGGTTGCCATGAGACAGCCTGTCTCACTGAGCATCCAGCCACATGTGTGCTCCTCTGAAAGGCACTTTGGTCCCTCTTGCTCTCTCTCCCACGCTCTTCCCCTCTGACACTCATTCTTGCAGGAGCAGGGGGCCTAGGAAACCTTAGAGACGCTGTTTCCTAGGCCCCCTGCAAAGTGGCAGCGTATCTGTAGCACACTACAAAAGTCTAAGGCTCACCATTTTGAGTAAAATAATGAATGATACAGCAAATTTTAAGATCTAGTTCTGAGCGATAGTTGCCTCCCTTTTTCAAACAATCAATGATCTATCCGAATATATTTTAGTTTCCCTTTCATTCTGACGCTGGGTTACCACAGGACTTGCTCTTCTTCCTCTTAAATTATCTCAGCCACTCTTGTGTGTTGTATGGTTTATGGCACACAACCATAGCAGCTGACCTTAGTTTCTTCTCTCAGAGATTCTGCTTTTGTCCTCTACCATCTATACTGACATCAGGATAAACCCAGGACTTTGGTATAGCCCCTAGACCTTTTCCTGCTGACCAATCGGTACCCTCCTAGCCACCATCACTCCCCTCTTGAGCCAGTTTTCTACCCTATTCCAGACTCTCTGCCGCATTTTTTCCTTACTTAAAGCACCTTTCTGCTTTTCTTTGTCAGTCAAATCTTGAGTCTTTTAGACTCAGCCCAGACCTGCCCTTCCTTTACAGAACTTTCTATGGTCTTGACTGACTAAATGAAAGGAACCAATAAGACACCATGGTATTTTTGTTTCATAATAGGATCTCGGTTTCCTTAGCAGGGTTGAATACACTTTTAGTTGGAATGAGCTTAAGATCCCTCAAAAAAAAAAAAAAAAAAGTTAGATGAGACATGACTCAGAGGTAGGGCCTGACCCAACTGGCCCCTTCAAAACAGTACTGGGGTGGCCGAGGCTCAGTGGGCTTACTGCAACAAGGAAAAAGAAAGGAAGGGCCGAGGTGGCCTTGTGGGTCACATCTACCATCTTTCTATTTTCTGTAAAAGAGCCTTTTATCATAATTGAAAGGTTTGATAGAAGTTGGATTTCCCAACACCCTAGAGATAATGGATTTTTAATTCAGGGCCTAATACAATTTACCCTTAGTCTTTAGCCCAGTGAATCAAAGGAAACTTGAACACTGCAAGTGGATACTTGGCTGAGACCTGCGACTTGCGTCACTGGGTCCCTTGAGCCATCAGGAAGCTGTTATGTGGCTAGCTAGCATGTGCTGATTTTTGGCTGTGTTAGGTCCTGTTCATTCACTTCGCACTTAATGCTTGGGACACCTCTGTGTATAAGTTACCATGATCACACGCCCTAATTAAGCGAACCTGTATGTCAAAGGTTTGAATACAGAATGACCCCCACCAAGGCTCGAATTTTCAGTGTTTGGAATCCAGATTTTGGTATTATTTTGAAGCCTATGGAGCCTTTAGCACAGTGGTTCTCAATCTTCCTAATGCTGCAACCCTTTCATACAGTTCCTCATTTGTGGTGAGTTACTTCATAACTGTAATCTTGCTACTGTTATAAATCACAAAGTAAAGATCTGATATGCTGGATTTCTGATATGCGATCCCTGATATGCAATCTGATATGGACCCCCAAAGGGGTCACAACCCATAGGTTGTAAACCACTGCTGTAGGAGATGGGGCCTAGATGGCAAGAGTAGGCCCTACAGGACAGGCCTTTGAAGGTTACACTCACATTTGGGTTTAGTCTAGTTGCCTCTGCTTGCTGGTCTACCACAATGTGAGCATCTTCACGCTACAGCCACAATACCCTCCCTGCCAAGATGGACTGAGGTCCCTCTGAAACTATGGATGCAAGTAACCCTTCCTTCCTCGGGTTGTTTTTGTTGGGTGTATTGGTCCCAGCAGTCTATGAGAGTCAGAGCCCAGCCGGTAAGTAGTATGTTTCATCTGGTTTCAGTTCAGAGGAAGTACATTAGTGGAAGCTTTTTAACCATAAGAGTAAACGGAAACTCACATGTTTGCTGGAGACTGGGTCTTTGACACTTTCCTGACTTCTCCTCTTTTGGCACCCTCTGGGATCTGGGGGCCTCTCATTACCTGAAGGATGAAAATGGCATATGTTTAATTATTCATTTTCTATCCCCTTAATGAGGGGGATTAACTGCAGAATGAAACAAAAGGAACAGTCCGACCTTCTGGCTGTCAGGAAGTGATAATTAACTAAAACCTCAAGTCCCTTTAAACGTACAAATGAAAGGGTTTTACTGACCACGATGTAAATGAGTCATCGGGGTCACTAATTGAAGTCACATAATGGAGCAATGACAAAGAGACAATAAACATGCGCTAAAAATATGCTTCCTTAATTATGCACACCTGATGTTTTGTGTGGCAGGGATATAGTATTGTAGCTTGCATAGTGGACAGGGAAGGGAAGGGAAGGGACTGAGAAGGGAGGCTGCTTGGCAGGGGGTGGGAGTCGTTTGATCTCAGAAGGGGAAGAACCCCAGCAAGGTGGAACTAACTCGGAGATGTTAACTAACCATGGCATCCGCACTAACTGCTTGGATTTCCCTGACTTGGTTTATTAGTCTGACCAAACATAACTATGGAACTCATGAACACATTCTGATGCGCAGCATGTAAACACAGCCTTCTAATACAGACCTTCACTGTTACAGTGGTCATAAATAGCTTCGAATTACTACTGTTGCACAACGTGACTTCATCACGGCTTCTGGCCAAGCAGAGGGAGCCCTGTTCCAGGCATCACAACAGTACCCGCCTTCCCCAGAGCATTTAATGAGCACACCTTGGTCGGTGTACCTCGGATGACGGGGTGGCACCCTCCTCATCCTGTTCTCTCCCAGGATAACGCATTTTCCCAAAGACCATTAAGCCTTGAAAGTCTCCACACACCAAAATGTGAGGCAACATACAAATATATATCTACTCAAATATGGCAAAATGAGTCACTATTAATAACTCAAAGAATCATGGGGATCCAGTCAGTTCAATTCCTCTGCCAAAAGTTCAGAATGTTTGCTCAGTGCTTTGATTTTTTTTTTTTAAACTCTGTTCTTGGTTTGCTTCAGTACATTTCCTATTTAGATCCTCTACTGAGTGTGTCAAGCTTTATCTGTGACCTTACTAGGACATACCAGAGGATACAGGAATGGCAGGCCTTCAAAGCTTTGAGGTTTTCAAAATCGTGCTTGCCAAACAAACATTTCCCATTTCTCTCTACCATAGCAACCGTCATCCTTCCCATATACGCAGAAATTGCCATAGAAAAGCAAAGGAACTCTGCTCTATTTTAGGTTGGTAACAGTATTCTATAATTAACTATTTCTTGACTATCTAATACTTGCAGATATTTCTATATGTAATTGCTAACCATTTCATCAGTCCCACCCAGCATGTGTTACTGTGATTTCACAAACCAAGGCTTGGCTGTTAAGGAATTGGCCTGACACGCCACAATCGGCGGTTGTGGGATTCAGGCTAGAATTCCACCCCAGTGCTTTCAGCTTGAGCCATGGGGAACTGCTAGGAGTCAATTATTTCTTACCCAAACCGACAATTTTATGGTTCAGCCTAATACTGTAATATGTTGCCCTTAAAAGGAAACCTAAATCTCCTGATATCACAACCTTCCAAGCTGGCAGTGTGCAGGTTGAGAACAATCCAATACAGTAATGGGTGGGGGTGGGGCAGAGGCAGTGATCATGGAATCTACTGTCTCTGTACCAAAAAAATGGCAAAGCATATCAAAAACTCTTTGAGACATTCTATCCGAAAACCTCCCATGGAATCATCCTTGTTAGAGTTTTCTAAGCACTGAACTGATTTCAAGTATTCAAAGCTAATAAATAAAAAATATTATTCTGGTAGGACACAGAGCTCGTGGAATATGAGCAGGTGTGTAGTCAAATGTTAACTTGGAAAGACAGATTTAACTCCACAGAAACTATGTGGGAGTCAATGCTAGAGTACTTTATATGGAAGAGGCAAATATTTTCTGAGTTCTCCTTTTGTGAATAATGAATAATAAACTCAAATTTCCATTCAATCCAAAGTTTCCTCTATTGACAGTCAGGATGGGGGAAACTAAGGGGATTCATGACAATTGCATTGGACATACACTAGCTTCAAAGCAAAGGGCTGTTAAATGCATAATGATTGGGATGTTTTGTGTTGCATGTCTTGCATCAAGTAATACGTTATAGAATCAGTCAGCAAGAATTAAAGTGAGCTAAGAGGCCCTGGAGGAATCTTTACTGAAAGGGAAGCCAAGTCATGAGCGATTCTCATCGGTGACGGCAACTCAACACAGTGGCACCGTCATGGTGAGAAGCACCAGTACTTGAATCGAGGACCAGTGCCATTGCCTATGCACCAACCCCAGCCCAGTCGCAGTTCAGATCCAAGTAGTATTTCTTCCTCTACTACCTATATTTATTTCCCTTGAAAAGAATACACAAATAGTTGTGCCCTCAAATTAATATAATAAATAAAATATTTTAGATTGCTATATTTAAGAGTCTCCTTATCTGAAACAAAATGGTCCAATAAGTTTTGAAGTCAGTGTTTACTCAAATACCACAAGGAGGAAATAGGTTCATCAGTAAAACCCACTGGCGTCCTACTCTCCCTTCCCTCCCATTGGGAAGGCGCCTGCCGGGCACAGGGGCAGACTGCACGGGACTCAAGTTTGCAAGTCAATGCTTTTCATGGGCTCTGAGTCATGACAAGGGTACTAGCAGCTGCACTTGATGGCTTGCGAACCAAATAACATAACTGAAGTGAAGGCGCTTCAAATAGGAGAGCACCTGGTGTCCTTTTTAACATAATGGTCGGTGTATAAGAGAAAAAGGAAAACACGGGTGATGACTGAAGGAAGGATGGATGGATGGATGGATGGATGATTCATCTGGTTCCCAACAACCACAGTGACTCATTCTGAAAGCCGGCATGTTTAGAAAATAAATCCTACTATTGTACCAAAAAATACTATAATATGGTAGAGAACAAAGCGTGCCAAAAAACATCATTTTCTTTTACTTCTGCGTGACTTCCCAGTGTTCAGAATATTACTCTTGCCTCTAATGTTACAGAAAAGAGAAATAAAAACAGTAATAATAGTCTTTTAGGAGAGGTAGTTCTTAATGGATGAGAGTATTTCTAAACAGTGTTTTAAACATGCTTTAATATATTTATTTACATGTGCACGCACATGGGTCTGTGTCACAGCATGCATGTGGAAGTCAGAGGAAAACCTCTCAATGCTAGTTCTCTCCTTCCACCACGTAGATTCGGGTTAGGGCTCAGGTTATAGAGCCTGAAGGCAAGCGAGTCCACCCATTGAGCTATCTTGCTTTTAAAACAGTGTGTCTGGATAGTCCTCAGTTTCTAATGATGTTCTCTGCATCAGCCTTTAAAATTTTTTGTCCCCCTGTTGGTTTTAGGTGGAGTTTATGAGAATGGCCCTTTCCCAGTGAATGTTGTACCCTGCACATGACGGGCCTTCAGGACCACCGTATTAAATCTGCACCAATGGAAAATGTGCTGAGTGCTGCTGAGTTTTCACTGGAAAGCCTTTTTGTGACTGGCTTGGGATGGATTCTGGCCTGAGGCACAGCAGTTAGGAGCAGCCAGATGGCAGGTCACGCTAGCTCAGGAAGCCCTTCCAATTCCTGATACCGGTGCCCTTAGTCACCACTTTGTGAATGAGGCTGAGCCAACTCCAGGTTTTTTCATTTCTTTTCCTTCCTTCCTTCCTTCCTTCCTTCCTTCCTTCCTTCCTTCCTTC
>CAJQZJ010033609.1:1004663-1038576 GCA_907164525.1 Lophiomys imhausi | reverse complement strand
CCTTCCTTCCTTCCTTCCTTCCTTCCTTCCTTCCTTCCTTCCTTCCTATCTTCCTTCCTCTCTCCCTATTCCTCCCTCCCTGTCTCTCTCCCTTTCCTTCAAGGAAAAATAATGATTTCCCGTTGCCCTGAGGCTCTTCGAACAATTCTAGCAGGACTCAATGTTAAAGGGAAGCTAGAGCTCAGAAAAGTGTGGCAAAGGGGACAAGCATGTTCTGAACGTTAGGGTCACAGGCACCCACAAGCATTCAGATCACATTGTACACATGGCACGCATTAACAAAAGAATGCTGGGATTTGTAGGCACCATATTAAGGTACAAAGTCCATGGCAGACACCGGCCCTCACTGGTGTTTCCACGGCATTGAGATCAGTAGAGGAGTTTGCGTGGTGTGCACGGTGTGGAGAGTGGAGAATGGGAAGGTTCACGTGGGGGCCAAAAGCAGCCTTTTCTGACAATGTGTGGGGCTGGCTGCTCAAAGAGTGGGTAGAAGGTGAGCCTCTTACCCTGCGAATCAAAATTATGGTAACTTGTCAGTCCCTAGTGCCGCATGTGGCCTTCACACCATTCTGCTCCTGGAAAGCCAGCACACAGCCAGTGGAGAGCGGGATGTCTCTCTCCTGACGGGAGAGAGCAGTGCTGAGCCAAAAAGCACTGAGTGTCCAGAAGGGACTGTCCCTCAACCACAGCCTGTTGGTTGCCAGGAGTCAAATCTAGTTCTAAGTAACTGAAATTGAAACAAGTTCACTGTGAAGATAAAGGCAGCGAGTTCACAGACTTCCCTCCACAAGCAAGACGCAAAGTCCAGCTGGGCTTCTCGGACACCAGAGGTGGGAAAGAAAGGTCCTTCATACCCAAACTGCATTCTTATTCATTCATTCTTGTCTTTGTTTGTTTTTTGACCAGACCAGTTTTGTTCTTTTTTCTTTCCTTTCCTTTTCTTTTCTTTTTTTTTTTCTTTTGGTTTTTCTAGACAGGGTTTCTCTGTGTAACAGCACTGGCTGTCTTGGACTCACTTTGTAGAGCAGGTTGGCCTTGAACTCACAGAGGTCCACGTGCTTCTGCCTCTCAAGTACTGGGATTAGTTTTGTTCTTTTAAAAACATATCTAAATTCTTCTCTCCATAAACTCTGACTTTCTCTAGTTATAACTAAGAGATGCTAGAAAGTAGTGCTGGTCGTAGCTGACTCTGGCTCGCTGAGCTGCCAGCCTTAGCCCTCCCTGAGCGTGGGGTCATTGATGCCGTCCACAGTCTGCCCTGGCCTTTGTATCTTGCCTCACAATCATTTGAGAATCTAAGGGTCAATGTCCCTCAATGCCACCCAAGATATGAAAGGGTGAGCTAGGGCTGCTGAGTCTGTCCTTTCTAGCTGAGACTGTGAAAGGCAGGAATTCTCATAGACGAAAGCTGAGAAGGTCGCATTGATGTCCTAATATGAGTCAACTACTGTCCCAGACCAAGTACCCACTCCTCACGGTGTAGCATAGGACTTGGCTTGAAGAGAGCTTCACTATGTTTGTTATAATGTGGAGTGTGGAATGATGTTTCACACACACACACACACACACACACACACACACACACACGCTGCTGCTGCTGCTGCTGCTGCTGCTGCCACCTCTACAGATGCGGTTAAGAGAAGACATGGGCACACTGAGGAGGAAGAGCCCAGCACTGAGGATGTCTGCCTGCAATCCTTAACTAACACAGTGAGTCTTAATTTTACACTTCCCCATCACCTACATCACAAACTTGTTCTTGCAAAAGTTTCCTCTACCAACCACGGTCTAGTGTGGTGTTCTTGAACTTTCCACTGAACCACATTTCGAAGACTTAGAACTTGCCCAAATATCCCTGAAATCGAGTGTACCTAAAAATGTCTAAGAGCAGAGTCTTAATAAATCTAGATAAACAATGATGACTCCTGGCTCTAGACACTGAGTTCAGCTCAGCACCTAGAAACAAAAGCTAAGCAGGAGGGCTAAAATAAACATCATAATATGAGCTTCGCCATCTCTTCCCCACATGGGGTGGCTTTCAGGTGCGCTTGCAGGAAGCTAACTGTTTGTCCATGGCAGATGTTGACCTGCTTGGTTCTTTAAAATCTAGTGATTTGAAATTCGACAGGAAAAGGAAGAGAGTGGTTGATTAGGAGTCTGTAACTAAGCTGAGTGCTTTGAAGGATGTGTTTTCCTTATGTACATTCATCTTCAGAGACATGTAAGTTATTCTAGGTATTTTTAGTGGATTCAAATAGGCCACTGGACCAAGCAGCACAGGACTTGAGTTCAAGTTTTCACTCTGACAATCAAAAGTGTGCAAATGTAAGCCAGCTCCTTGGCTCTCATGACCCTCCGTTGCTTGGGACTTTTTACCCATCTATCAAGTTATTAAGGGGATTAGCCAAGAGAATAAATATTAATATTCTACAGAAACTGCAATATACTACTGTCTTTTTTTCTTTATCAAGTTGGCACTAGCCAGGGAACCTCAACTGAGAAAATACCACCAGAATGGTCAGTAGGCAAGCCTGTGAGCCATTATCTTGATAGATGATTGATACAGGAAGGCCCGGCTCAACACGGACAGTGCCACTCCCTGGGCAGGTACTCTTTGGAGGTATAAGAAAGCAGGCTGAGCAAGCCATGGAGAGCAAGCCAGTAAGCAGCACCCCTCCACTGCCTCTACTTCAGTTCCTGCCTCCAGGTTCCTGCCGTGCTTGGATTCCTGCCTTGGCTTCCCTCAAAGACCGACTGTGATGTGGATGTATAAGTCAGATAAACCCTTTCCTCACAAAGTCATGGTGCTTTTAACATAGCAATAGAAAGGAAACTAAGACGACCACTTAGCAAGTGTTGTGTTTGATGGGTAAATTCACTACTTTATAAAAGAATGAATATTGTTGCTTATTCTTACTACTAAAATTATTTTTGCACAAATGCACACATCTCTTTTTAGCAGTATTTAACCAAATTCCACCTCAAATAAACTTTTTAATGTTTTAAGTTCTGAGTATGGGTGCACACATGTGTTCAGGTGTCCTCGGAGGCTAGAGCTGTTAGAGCATCTGACACCTGGAGTCCCGGGTGGTTGTGAGCCACCTGATGTGGGGGCTGGGAACAGAGCTTGGGCCTCGTGCAAGTGCAGAACTGATGAGCCACCTCTCCAGTCCCATCTCAAATACATTTTAATCAAAGCTCAGTTATACAGTATGTGGAGTCCAAGTTTATTTCCTAAAATACACAACAGGATGAAATTAGAGTAGTCATTAAGAAGCAAATACATCCAAAGGAAATGACTAGTCAATTAAATTAGAAATAGATACAATATCCAGGTATAAAAATTTATTATTATTATTATTATTATTATTATTATTATTTTTACAATTTTGGGGATTAAATCTAGGGCTTCATGCATGCTAGGTAAGTGGTCTACTCCTTAGTTATAACAACAGCCCCCAAAGTCTGATTTAAAATATTCATTTTCCTTAAAGCAAGAATAGATTTTGCAATTCAATTTAACCCCTGGACTAAGCCTGGAGTATGTCAGGTGCCATGCAAAGAGAATGAGAAGACACAAGAAGACTGGCTGTATTCCCAATGATTGAACCAAATAAAAGGCAAGTTAAGTCAATACAGGTGAATTAATTTCTCTGAATATATATATGTGTGTGTACATATATATATATATAGACATAGATATACTGTGTATACTAATATAGACATATACTACCAGAAGATAATCCTTTAGTTATAAAACAGCAGCTTTAAACATAAGTAGATTATTGAAATCAATTAGCCTAATCAACTAAGGAAGGTTTGTTTATATTTCCAAGTCAGGCTTATCCAGTGCCCAATATGGGGTTCAGTCTCTAATCAACAGCAAGGTAGTCCTAAAGCCCTGCTAATGACAGGATGCAAAGCCACACAGATGGGTTTTCAGGAGGCTGGAGTGAGGGGAGCTCAGGGATGGCTTTGCACTGGCTCTTTTGGCTTTTCTTCCCCAACCTGGGAAACGGTCTTGCTGAAATAGCATTCAGCACAGAAGGAGACCAGGCTTCTGTGACTGGTACCTGCAAGACAGTGCAGCCCACAGTTGTCCCTGGCTAGGGATGTGATGGATGTGATGACAGGTAAGGCTGAAGGGCACAGCAGGGAACTGAGCTTTGAGGGGCTGGAGAGATGGCTCAGCAGATAAGAGCACTGGCTGCTCCTACAGAGGACCTGGGTTCAGTTCCTCTCACCCACATCAGCGGGTTCATAACTACTCCAGCTCCAGGGGATCCAAATCCTCCTGACCTCTGACCTCCTCAGGCACCTGTGCACGTGGTGCACCTACAGACAAGCAGGCAAAACTAGACACATATAAATAAAGTAAATAAAAAATATTAAAATGACCTCTCTGCAAGGAAGGAAGGAGTGAAAGAAGGAACGAAGGAAGGCACTTCTGGGCTGGCGAGATGGCTTATCAGGTAAAGCACTTCAATTTGATCCCAGGAAAGTCACATAAAGGTGGAGAATTGAGTTGGGAGTGGTGGTGCGCACCTTTAATCCCGGCACTCGGGAGGCAGAGGCAGGCAGATCTCTGTGAGTTTGAGGTCAATCTGGTCTACAAAGTGAGTTCAGGACAGCCAGAGAAACCCTATCTCAGAAAACAAAACAAACAAACAAACAAAAAACAAAACAAAAAGATGTAGAACTGACTTTATAAAGCTATCCTCTGACCTCCACATGGTTCCACTCACGTACACAGACACACACACGCACACACACACACACACACACACGTGCACAAAGACACACTCAGTTAAATCTTAAAAAATTTCTTAGCCATCTAACTCACAGATGAGCCAAAAATTAGTTTCCAGAAAAGGAAGATAAAATACGTAATGATAAAGAATATAAACAGTTAACAAAAAGGAGGACTTTCTCTAGGGAGAACGTTTTGAAAAATTAAATGGTCATCCAAGGGCTCTAAGCATCTCAAAAATATCTGAAATGAAGATCTGTTATATAGCAGGTGGGACATAGAACAACTAGTGAAGAACAAGCTGCGCCGGAGAGCTGGTATTCTGTCAGCAGAAAGCACGTGGAAGTAAAGAGCAATGAAAGAATGGGAACAATAGCCAGGGACAAGCCACGTGGGACACTTCACATTCATATGGGACTGCAGTTCCAAACACCAGAGATAACAAACAAGACAAGGACATCGACACACAGATTGAGAAAATAAGATAAACACTCAGAAGAATGCAAGCAAGTACATCATAGCCAAAACGATGCAAACCAAAGATTTGGAAAAGTTAGCCAAAAGAATAAAGACACATTATCTTCAAAGAAGCAACATTAAGATTTAAAGTTATGAACAGAGATAATGGATTCCAGAAGACAACGTTGTCCACTGTAATGGCTCATAGAAAGTAGTTGCCAACCTAGGCTGTATCTTGCAGAACCATCGCTCATAAATAAAAGAAGAATAAAAATATTTTTGGAGGAACTGAAAGATGTTCTTCAAAGGAGAAGAAAAATAAACTCAGAGGGAACTGCAAGAAGGAATGGAAAAGCAGTGGAAAGCACATAGATAAATAGATATTTACATCTTACTGTTGCCCAAACAAAACAGTAACTGGAACGTATTTGGAAGTATATAGTATATGTAGAAGCAAGCGGCACTCCAAGAACACAGTACTCACGAGGGTTGATGGTTTACAAGGTCTGATATTAGATCGGCGGTACAAAGGAGCGGTTTACTTCTGTGTAGTGGTCTGAATGCTTATGCTCTCCCCAAGTTCATCTGCAGGAATTCTGCCCCCCTGGGATGACAGTAACAAGAGCTGGGGTCTCCCACAGGTGTGATGGTTTTAACTGTCAGTGAGACAAAATCTAGAGTCATCTGGGAAGAGAGTCTGGGGTGCGGGGGCGGGGACGTCTCTTGGGTTCATTGAGGTGGAAGACAACACTTGAAGGCAGGTGGCACCATTTCATGGGCTGGGGCTTGGACTGACTGAGGAGCTGTGTGAGGGCTCAGCATCGGCAAGCGGGCATGCATTCTCTCTGTTCCTGACGGTGGACGCAAGTGCCCGCTGCCTGCGACTACCCTGCTAAAGAGGATAGATAACCTGGAGTTGTGGGCTAAAATAAACACTTTCTTCTCTAAGTCGCTTTTGTCAAGGCTATTTTATTACAGCAACAGGAAATAAAAGTAGGATTATGTCAGGTTATGAAGCTAGACCTTTCATGGATGGCAGTAGGGTCCTTTTAAAAGCGACCAGAAAAGCATCTTTTTCTGCATAAAGAAACAGCTAGAAAGAAGGCACCACTTGGAAGGGCTTGGATCTGCTGCCCTGTGACCAGGGATGCCCCAGCCTCTTAACTGTGAGAAAAAACTTCTGTTCTTTGTAAGCTACGCAGTTTAGGGCATTTTGTTATAGCACCCTGAATAGACTACGACACTCTGTGACAAATCAAGGTTGTATACTCTAGTTTCTAGAATAGTTACTTCAAAGTAACAATATATAACCTGCAGGTTTCTAGAATGAAAACACCTAATAATACTTTTAGTATTCCAAAAGGGGCAAAAAAAGATGACAAAAGAAATCGAAAATGAAAGGAAGGAAATAATAGAGAAGACAATGGAAAGAGGATTGCTACACACCCAACATATCAGCTATTACACCGAATACAGCAGATCCATTTTGAAATAAAAGATGAAGATTGTCAGACTGTTTTTAAAAAACCAATTATATGCTATACATATTGTAAATGTTTGATATAAAAGGAAGAGAAGCATACCATCCCCAAACTAATCAAAAAGAAAATAAGAAAGCGGGAACTACACTATTGGCAGTGTGAATATAAGCAGGCTGATATTACAGACCTAAGTATCTATGCACCTAGTCGCATAGGGGAAAGAATATTTAAAATGAACAAAATAACAACCACACTGAGAAGAATGAACACATCTTCAGTAACTGGTAGACAAAGGCACAACAAAAAATCAGCAAGGTAGAATGTAGGAGCACAATTAACATCTGATATCATTCTTATGTATGTAAAACTTGTAGCTAAGTGACCAATTCACACTCATCTCCCACACATATAAACATATTGAAATCCATATCTTATACCAAAATCTCTGTAATTTCAAAATATTAATATAAATTTGAGAATATCTTCTTGTACTAGTCCTACCGAGATGAAAGAAACCTGACTCCTTGAGCCAGCTGTATGCCATAAGCCCGCTTCCTTGTTTATCTGCAATAACTTGCCCCCTAATCAGCTGTATGCAAGGATTCTGGCTCCCTGTCCAACAGCAACATGTGCGCCTCCAGGGCGCCAAGGCTTCTCCATCACAGAGCCCATTCTACCTGACCCCAGATTTTTTTTCCTGTGTCCATCTGTCTGTCTTTTCTTCATTCCCTTACAGCCCCCAGTCAGGACAAGTACCTGGAAGCCCTGTTAAGGACTCAGCAGCCACCTATTTTAAAATATGTTCACAGTTGTATGTGAAACAGTTATGTTAGATGGAGTTATGACGGGGTTACTATTTTCATTTGGAAAGTAAGCAAGTTATTAAGGAGACATGATTGTGCGGCCAGTTGGCAAAGGGTGCACTTGTGATGCCTAACCTTGTGTCTCTGAGGGGTTTTCTTGATTGGATCATTTGAAATGGGAAGACCCACTGGAAATCCAGGCCCCACACCTTCTGGTAGCAGCTCACGTGAAAGGACATGGAAGAAGGCAGCTTTTGCGTTTTGCCTGCTTGCCCTCACTCTCACTGGCAAATTCATGTATTCTATTGCTGGAATGTTACTTTGCTGGTATTAGAAGCTACTTCTTCAAGATGTAGAGGGAAGATCAGCAACTCTCCAGGAATTCCCCAGGGACTACGGCACCAGACTGAACAACTATCAGATTCTTGGCATTTTTGTCGGGAGACAGACATTGTTGGACTCTGCAGACCGAAGCTTGTAAGCTACTCCAATGAATCCCATATATATTCATATGTACATGAATACGTATGTTCATTCTAGCACCTCTGTTCCTCCAGAGAACTCTGACTAATACAGGTAAAGAGCAATAAAAAAGAGGATCTTGCCGATGGAAAGCACATAGAAAATGTGACTATCTCAGTAATGTATTATAAATGAGTCCTAGGGCCAGTAAGATGGCTCAGTGGGCGAAGGCAATTGCCACCAATCCTGAGTTCATTGCTGGGACTCACAGGGTGGAAGGAAAAGACCTGACTTTTCCTTCAGTTGTCCTCAGACTCTATGTGTGTGCTATGCACACATCTGTGTACTATAAATAGTAAGCAGATGTAATAAAATTTAAGGGTAGTCTATAATTGAAGAGAAATTATTTCCTTCTTACAGAAAATCCAGGCCCAGATAGCTTACCAGTGAGTTCTTCTAAACATTTTGAAAAGAATCAATACCTATATTCTTGAGTTCTTCAAGAAGACTAAAGCCCCTTAGACTTTTTCAAAATATTAAAACAACACAGTGCAATTTGAAAACTTGGATAAGCATTATGAGAAAAAAAATTCTACTTTTCTCTCAGAAACTTTTCTACAATGTGTAACCGATCTTTTAAATTATTATTTAACCCTTATTTATTTATTACTAAATTCACTTATAACAAACACCAACAATTTCTTAACTATTAATCCTATAAATTCCTACAACCCCTTTAACCTAGCCACTAAACCTATTGATAATTATTTGTCTAACCTTTTAGAATGATACAGTCTCTGGGGCAGGTCCTCAGTCGTCAGGAACACAGTCTTTGTTGTAGATTCTTTAACGCACTTAGCAGTCCTTTTTCTGGATCTCTCAGATGCAGGTTCGTCGGGTAAGTTGGTTATTGCAGTCTCACCTTAAATAAGGCTTCATGCTTTCTTCTCTGTGGGAGACCCCAGCCGTCTGCAGGCCAACTTACTTCTTTTGAATCAGGAACTCAGCTGCTCTGCCTCAGTCCTTAAAGCCAGGCACAGTTTCCCCTAGGCCACTGATCGGACAGATCAAACCCCTCCAGGCAAAAGCTGAGCCACAGGGTCCAGTCCTTGGCCTTTTGGTGTCTTGCTCAGGCTTTCTTTGCTCACCGGCTTCTTTCTGCTTCAGGGAGAGAGCTGGCCATCAATGGCCAGCCCTTTTTCAGCAGGACTCCTGGAGCTCTCTAGCATCAGGGGCCCCTTCTTTTTCTGGGCTCCATGCACTGTCCTTAAATAGGAGGAACTCTGTTTCAGCTTAATTTGGGCTCCGCCCACTTAGCAGCTGAAAACAATGTCAGGCCAGATACTTTGTTTCTTCAAGTCCATTAAGTCTTTCCTGTTTTCCTGACTTCAACCTTGTTTTTCAGTCTATTGAGTCTTTCCTGTTTTTCCTGACTTCAACCTTGTTTTTCAGTCTATTAAGTCTCCTGTTTGTTTCCTGTTTTTAGTCCACATGCTGATAATGATCTTCATGCCCCGAATTAAGAGACAGTATCAGAAAGCCCTATATATTTTCTAAATCTAATTTATCTAACCCCTACAACAATGTCTTAGCAAAGTATTAGGAAACCAGAGTGAGTGCAGATCAGCCTGTGCATGTCGGATGATCTACAATCCAAAGCCAGTTCACTCAGGAACAAAGGAGGAAGTCTTGCAGGCATTCCCAATGCTGAGAAGCACCTGAGAAATACAACTTTGGCTCCTAATTTATTAGAAATTAAAAAGTATATGATATTACTGAGAGAATGCTTTCCAGTTAGCTCCCAAACCAGACACTTAACTTGTCAAAGAATAGCTACAAAATATACCCAACATCAAAGGCAGAACACTGAAAACTACCCTTCAGCTTGGGGGACAGAGTCTAGATTACCCTTTTACCACTTTTATACAACACTATATACTCTTGAGATCTACAAGGGGGCAGGAGGGTAAGTGAAAGAAAGTGAACAGAAAGCAAGAAACAAAATTGTCATCTGGAGACAAGATCATCCTTGAACAAAATTTACACAAGTTAGGCATATTTGTATGAAGTGGCATGAAATGCACAAAAATAAAACATATTTACAATGAAATTAAAACCCAATACTTAGAAATTTATTAGAAATTAGGAAAGTATATGTTATTGCTGAGGAAACATTACAGAGCCAAATAAACAGAAGCACACACGTATGTGAGAAGTCAGAAGCACACACGTATGTGAGACGTCAGAAGCACACACATATGTGAGAAGTCAGAAGCACACACGTATGTGAGACGTCAGAAGCACACACGTATGTGAGAAGTCAGAAGCACACACGTATGTGAGAAGTGTGTTGTCGGGGCTTCCGAGTGAACACACACCTCCAGGCATCCCCCTAATCAAAACCCAAGATACTTGTTGGTTTATCTGTTTTCAGAAACCAACAAAACTTTCTAAAATTAACATGTAACTGTGAAGGGCTAGAAGAGCCAAGGTGTTCTACAAGGACACATATGCGGACTTACAAAGCTATTATCCCAAAGCTACTGATAATCAAACGTGAGTCTGTGGGTCCTGGAACACTGTGTATCCAGTGGAAGAGAGAGGAGTCCAAAAACAGCCCTACAATCTGCCATTACATGACTTACAAGAAAGTGAGCCTCTAACGCAGTAGGAAAGGTGAATGGAGAAAAAAGTACTTCTTGACGCTACACGCAAAAGCCAACTCCTGGTGGCTTGCAGAAATAAAGGGAGAGGTGAAATAGCAGAGCCTTCAGAGGCAAACCCCTCCAGGACCTTGGAGCAAACCCTCCTTAAATACAAAACACAAAAACAAACTAGCCGCAAAAGAAACAACAGAATAAAATCAACCCTATCAAAGCCAAGAAATTCTTTCCCTCAAAGTGAGTGAGGCTGTGAGAGTGATTAATCCGTAGGGTGGGCACATTAAAGCCACAGTGGAGCTATAGGGAGATAAAAGGGTGGAAATGCTCCTAACTGTGGGCAGAGATTGCCAAGAACACAGGTTCCCACATATTCCTGCGGGATGGTAACTTGACGGAGCCACTTTGGGAAGCTGGTAGTTACTACTAGTCCTGAACATGAATATAACCCCACCCAGCAAACCCGTCCCAGGGATATAGTCAAAAGTAACTATAGGATGGAGTGTCACAGCATGTGCCTGTAGTCCCCTGACTTCAAGGTCATCCTCTGCTGCATAAGGACTTTAAGTCCAGCCTGGGCTATTATAAGAGACTCTGTGGGCGTGGTGGCGCACGCCTTTAATCCCAGCACTGGGAAGGTAGAGGCAGGCGATTTCTGTGAGTTCAAGGCCAGCCTGGTCTGCAAAGTGATTCCAGGACAGCCAGGGCTATACAGAAAATCCCTGTCTCGAAAAACAAAAACAAACAAACAATAAAAGACTCTGTAGGCATAGGGTTACTGTGTGATTCAAATGCTGATTTCTGTACCTTGCCCCCTATATCTGTTGCAATCCTTGTTCTGAGAATCACCTGTCTTAATGTTATATAAACACTGAACCCCGATTGTCCCCCCCATATGCCAATAATGCAGCTTACAGTCAATCGCTGAGCAGGGAAGAGAATAGGGGTGGGCTTCCTGCCCTCTAGGGGAGGAGGAGCTAGAGGGGAGAAGTGGGGGATTCAGCCATGGGCAGGGGGCCAGGAGACATGAGGAAGGAGCAGGTAGAGCAGAGAGAGCACTAAAAAGCAAGTGACTTGGGAATTTTTCCCAAGAGGAAGTCGGAGTAGCATAGAGGTTAAGAACAGATTAAAATTGCTCAAGATGCCATGAAACCATGTTAAAATAATACAAAGAGTCTTAATTATTTGGGTGTTAGCCAGGTTAAGAGAGAAACAGAGAAAAAAACACAACCATATATATGTATATATATATATATATATATATTTATGGTAACAAGATTCTGTCTCAAACAAACAAACGAATACCCTACCAAATAGGTGTGTTTACCAAATTCAAGTGTTACAATATACATAAGAACAGTACTTGCCATAAACAGAAGCTGAAAGCTGAAACCTGGCTTGGCTATAGTTCAGTTGGCAAAATGGTTGCCATGCATACCTAAGTTCCCTCCTCAGCATCATTGAAAAAGCAGGGCTCTATGGCGTGTGTATCATCCCAACAATGGGGAGGAGGAGACAGGAGTATCCCTGGGGCTTGCTGACAGACTGGCTAGTTAATCGGTGAGTTCCAGGGTGAGCATGAAATTCTGTCCAAAAAGTCCACAAAGAGAAATTGAGAAAGACACCTGACATTGCCCTTTGGGCTCCATATACATGTACACACACACACACACACACACACACACAGGATGGAAAACTCCAAAATGCCTCTGTTAATGAAATGGTTAGAGAAATTGTGATATTGTCACACAATGGAATGTCATCATCTAAGTCCACCTGTTAACTAACCGCAAAGCCAAAACTACAGATGAATCTCTCTAAGTGCAGCACCAAAGCAGGCAAAAAGTGTACATGCTCAGCTAACATAGAGTATAAAAGCTATCTGCATTGCTCCATGTCAGGAGACTTTGCCACTAGGAGGTTGGTGGCTGCAAAACACAGTGGACATTTGAGCTGCTAGAAGCCCTGTGTATCGGTCACCTTCAGGACATACAGGTCTTCTGCTCACCCCTTTCCCTGAGTCTGATCTCCTGCTTGTCTCCTGCCTATCCTCCATAGCATTCTTCCCCATCAAGCTAGCTGGACAGAATGTAATTTTTGCCTATGTAGTTGTCACTTTCCTTTCAACATGCATAGTTACAATTATATTTTATGGAAGCTCTGCAAAATGCCTGCTTCTGCTAACTTATTTCTGACCCTTTATCTCTCAAGATAGCTCCTCAGCTTTCTGACACAAATTCTACGTTGTTTATCCATATGCCTCTCTCCTCGTCACCATTTTAACTTATCTACCTCTTTTTCCTCTGCTAATGTACCGATAAGGGAAAAGAGGACAGATCAGTCTGAAAAACAACAGCATTTTTTTTTTTCACTAGGGCAGAATCGGAGGCCATTGTATTTCTTGTGTATAGGTTCTTGGGGGCTAAGGATGTAGTTCAGTTGGAATAGTTTTCGCTTAGAGTGCATGAACCTCCACCTACATAAACAAGGCGTGGAGGCTTATTCCTGAAGCCTCAGCACATGAGAAGCATAAATGGGAGGAGCAGAACTTCAATGTTATCTTTGCCTATGTACTGAGTTTGAGACCTGGCTGGGGTACACAAGACCCTTCTTCAAACAAACAAAAACAACTGCTGCTGCTACTACTACTACTACTACTACTACTACTACTACTACTACTAATAATAATAATAATAATAATAAACAAATAAAAAAACTAGCTCACTGAAGAATAGGAGTTGGTGTGTACTTGCAGTCTCTAGCAAATGGGAGGATGAAGCAGGAGGATTACAACTTCAAACCAGACTCTGTCTGAATAAACACAAAGGATTTCAATGATTACTTGTTGGTTCTCTCCTGTTTGATACCACTAAATATTAAGCCCAGAAAATATCATTGTTTACTATTATTTCACACTCACCAAACACATCCATGTCTTTCACTTTGGTTTCTCAAGGTTTTCTTTCAGGCATGAAGTACAGCCAGACCAACATTGAGTTCTGATCCATTGAACTCTTGGAATAAATTGATAGGCAGATATTCTTTTGGTTCTATTTTACATCATTCTCCATGTATGAAAGATGCTAAAAATATCAAGCTTCTAGCTTTGTAGGTAAGAGCTGTGCTGATGCTCCTGATTTGGCCCCGCCTGGACCACCCTGGCAAACATCTTAACACTGATTCAACAGCCAAGAAGCCAAGTTCTCTGTGACTCCCCCAGCAACTAGACGTCCAGTCATTGTAATACACATAACTGAGTCCATGGAGAATCTTATTTTGAGGCAAATGTGGACAACTGTTACAATAAGCGTGCTCTGGTCACCCATTGTTTCCACAGAGCAGGGAATGTCCGTGAGCACACTCTCACAGTCTGTTTGCTGCTGCGCAGTGCTGCCAAGAAAACTCACACCTTCCACCAAGATTGCCTACCACAGTGCAGGAGGCAAGGGGTGTCATGTCACAACTGTTCTGTGAAAGAAGTCGCCCTTGTTGGTCCCTGTGGGGCTCTGGGAAGCCCACGTGGGTACACCAGCTTACTCCTACCCTATCATCTGCAGCAGAGAGAGCGAGGTGGGCTGAGCAAATGAGGACCTGCGTACTCTGGGAGAGCAGGGCTCAGGAACGATGTAAATACACCGTGGTGAGCCTCCTCTCCAGCTCTGTTTATTTTGTACATAAACCTGGCCATTAGGTTCAACAAACATTTATTAAACATCTGTGCCGTATCAAACCATAGCTGGAGCCAAGGGCAATAAGACAAAATACTCTTTTACAGCTTCATAATTCCCGAAGCCCTGTTCACCTGGCTCACCTGGGCAACCTTGCAAAATCCAATTGCATCTCCATTATCCAGCCCTGAAGGCTGGAATCTGAAAGGCTGGGTTACTTGCTAAAGATCACACAGCAAAGAAAAGGAGCATTTGGGACCCAAATCCAGGGATTCGATTCTTCATTCAATGGTCCATTTTACCATATCACCCTATTTTCACACGCTGCTCTTTGGCATGTAATTACAGGGTGTTTTCAGACCCATAGTGCATGCCATGAGAGAGATACGTCTTCCTTTCCTTATGAATCTTTATTATTAAAGTCACAGAGAAGAGGAATCTTAAGGCTGCTTGATTCCTTTTGTTGTCACTGGTTTCTGAGACAGTATCTCATGAAGACCAGGCAAACTTCAAACTTGCTATACAGCCTAGGCTAGCCACTGATCCTCTTGGTTCTACCTCCTAAGAACTGTGATTACAAGCCTCTACCACTATGCCCTGCATTATCACTTAATTCTGAAATCATTTTCCACCTCTGGTTACTTACTAGTTTCTCCCAAATTCTGTTTTTACTTACATACACTTCACTTTGTTGAATCAGATATTTTGTCAACAAAATGAGAAAGAACTGAAGTTCTGCATCTTTCTCAGGCAGGCATTTGGGCTCTCGGTCACCTCCAGCTTAGAGTTGCATTCTCTATACTGCGTCATTGGCGATATTTATTTCTAATCACACTACAGATTCCTAGAAGAGAGCAGCCACATTATAGTTCTGGGAGTGTGGCCAAGACTAACAATATTTGCTGAATGGAATTTAAATCATGGTTGGCCCTACTACTCCCTAAATGGGAAACATTAGCAGTAATGGTTAAGCTTGAAAGCAGAGGAAGAAAAACCAGGGTAAGACAGTGGGCTCTGTCTCTGATCTTGGGTCAGTTCACCAACTAAGCCCATAGCTCTTGGTAGAAAATGGGGGTTTTAATAGCCACTTCCTAGGGTCCTTGTAGCAATTCAGCAAGCACACTTGTATAGAGTGCAAATGCAGTGTTGTCTGGACCTCATGCACTTGCTAGTCACTTCCGGTGATCTTTCCAGAGGTCCTTCTTTCTCCCTGGGAATGTGATGCTACATTTCACTACTACAAATGGAAAGGTCAGAGTTCCACAGCACATTATCCATGGAGCACCAACCACAAAAGCCGGTGTTTGCTGAAAGTAACTATGAAGAACATCCTGGTCCTGTTAGCTGTGAAGCAGCGAGGCTTCATCTCTCTTTCTTCTCTCTCTCTCTCTCTCTCTCTCTCTCTCTCTCTCTCTCCCTCTCTCTCAAAGCTATCTTACTTCATTTGTGTTCATGTTAGCTGGTGAATGATCTTTGCTTCAAATCAGATGTTACTTTGAATAATCACTTCTGCCTTTATAAAGCTGTGGTAATTAATGCTACAGGAAATTCTCAAAACTGGGAGTTTTAAATGTTATCAGAATGACAGTGATGACCCCAGTTTTGAGGATATAAAAGCATTTAGGAGTTCAATTAGATGATCCCTGCAGGCTAGTAATGTGCCCCAGACACTAAGAGGTAATAACGAACATGGTTTCAGCACACTGCATTTTTCAAAATTGCATGTTTTTTTTTGTTGTTGTGTGCATGCTGTGTTTGTGTATGTGTATGTGCATATGCTTGCAGTGTGTTTACCCATCATACATCTGTGGGGACCACAGGCTGATGCTAAATGTTTTCATCAGGTTGCTTCCTTTTGTTTAATTTTATTTTTTATTTTCCCCCCTTTGAGACAGGCTCTCTGGCTGAACCTGGAACTTGCAGCTCCACTTAGACGGTCTGGCCAGTGAGCCCCAGGGATCCACCCATCTCTGGGGAGTGCTGGGGTTCCAGGCACGTGGTTCCAGTTTTGAATGTGGGTTGTGCACATTTGAACTCATGTCCTCATGCCCTAGCAGCAGACTCTTTACCCACTGAGCCATCATCTCAGCCCCACAGGTTTTTGAAGCAAATTCTTACCTGTGTATTTCATTCTTAAGGCTGAGTTTGGATTATGAAAGAAAACAGCTATGGTGACACACTCCTACACATTCAGTATTTGGAAGGCAGAGGCAGGGGGATGGCCAGTTTGAGGCCAGTCTGGGTTACATAGCAACAAAAGGTGGAGAAGAAGAAGGAGGAGGGGCAGGAGGAAGAGGAGGAGAAGGAGAAGGAAAAGGGAAGGAGGAGCAGGAAGGAAGGAGCAGGAGGAGCATTTTTATCAATGTATAGTTGAGACAAAGAAGAAAATAATTTTACAGACTTCAGGCTTCTCACTCCAGCAGATTTATTCTTTGAATAGGAATTTTAATTTGCCAGTGATTATGAATGGCATTCGGCTTCTACTTCTCTACCTTCCAATCTTTCTGCAGTAAGCACCCAGCATTTTCACCATTAGGGAAAAGATTCTTAACTATTATTATTTTCATTTCTCATAGAAAAATAAATGGTGGTGTGGGGCAGGGGAACATGTGACCTTCTCAAAGGCTGGCCTTGGGAGGACTCACAGTGCTTTGCTATGAAATTCAACAAAGGATGTTGAGCCCTGACCTGGGTCTGGGAATGCAGACTAATGACCATTGTAAATCTTGTTTCCATCACCTGCCTTGTTCCCATCACACTGGTGTGGCCATCAGATCATTTATACATCACTGTAGTTCTCACACTAACAGTGTCTGGTGCATAGTAGGTGCTTAGTAAATGTTTGCCAAATGAACACCTGCAGTGCCAACACAGGTGGCAGTTGTGCCCGACCCCAACAGGGGCTACTTCAGTGCCTGCTCGAGAAGGAAGGGTAGGAGGGTCTGGCTCTCTGAAGCTAAAGGGGGTGATTATTAAATGAGAATCACCACTAACCAGAAACTCTAACCAGCTAGAACTTTCTGCTGTATTTTTCTCATCATAAAAATATTGTAGACTAATAGAACGTACAGAAAAGGAAAGAAAAGGGCTAGCTTTCTTTTTTCTTTTTGAAAAGGGATATCTTAAAGACCACTGGCGATGTAGAAATAATTTGCTCACAGACTCTATACATAAAATACAATTCATATATATACCTACATATTTATTTTACAAGAATCAGAATAGTACCGTTTTGTAATTTTGATGTCATCAAACAGTCACCTTCCATATTATTGTAGAAACCAATAGAGCAAGGCTTCTTAAACTTTTCCATTCAGGACCCAACATTGCCCTAAATTTTTACAAAACAACTGAGGTATATATGTGTGTATGTGGGTATGTGTGTATGTGTGTATGTATATATAATAGGTATACAAATAGAAAACATGCTGGAATAAAAAATTTATTTTAAAACAAAAATTGGAATATAATTTTACTATTTATTGGAGAAGAAAGCAAACTTGTATTGCGATGAGAAGAAGGTAGTTGTTTATTTTCACAGAAAGGTTTAGATCTTGGGGCTTGAGGGATGGCTCGTTGGCAAAGAATGTGTGATGCTCTTCCAGAGGACCAGAGATCAGTGATCAGTTCCCAGTACTAAGGTCAGATGGCTCACAGCCCCGTCTGTAACTCCATCACCAAGAGACCCAACGCCCTCCTCTGGCCTCTGAGGGTACTCTCTCTCTCTCTCTCTCTCTCTCTCTCTCTCTCTCACACACACACACACACACACACACACACACACACACACAATTTTAAAAATAACTGAATCTTCAAATCATGGCAATTGTTAGACACTGAAAGACACTACCACAGAGCATTGTCAATGTTTGTTTTCTGAGTTGATTGATATTCTGATTCTATAATCACCAATGATGATAGCTGCTTTGCATAAATACATAACACAAAGATGGCAGAAGTATGTTTAGGTTATTTCAGAAATTCTACCCAATCCTAAGTCACTTTTTGCTTAATGATTTTTTTTTTAATGAAACACTAGTTGGCAATTCAAACAAAAATATTTAAAAACAAACTAACACAACACAATCCTAACATACTAATTCAGTGTGTGCACGCTGAGGAACCATTGTAGGAGGATATTAAATGTTTTTGTTTCTCATAATTAGACCATTATGTTTCTATATGAGCAGAAGACCTCCTCCATGTAGTAAAAACAATGCAATTCGTAGCACACTACAGTAGTGATTATGAGCTGGGGTGTTTTGAGCAGCACCACATGGCACGACAGCACAAGTGTGCATTCTGTGTGTTCAGGACCAAGGCTGCAGTGACGTCATATGATGCAGCTGACAGGCAAGCAAGCGCTGGCAGACACGCCTCAGGTTCACTATGTACTTAATTCTGAATCTTCGTTGTTGCTGAATGCTCAGAAAACAACCCTGACATTCAGTAACTCACCCTCAGTCACAACGAAGAGTTGAAGAGGCAATTAATGAAGTATGACACCCGCACACCTATTTGTTTACCGAGATGCCCGCCACATTAAGAGTGGGCTCCTTCCTCTCCTGTTACGAAAGATACTGTAATGAACACGTGATAGCCAACCAGAGTTGAACAAGAGAGCCAAGTCTGCCACCACTCCTGTAACCCTCAATGCTCAGAAGGCTAAGGCAGGAGGATCTGAAGTTTGGAGCCTTGTGTGAGCTACATAGTGGGATCCCCCGCCAGCCTGAGCTACGTACCTGGACCTTGTTTCAAAAAGCAAAACAAACAGAAATTTCAACTAACTCACCAAATAAATGACTTGATAAAGCAACCTGTCAACCATAAAGAACTACCTTATATTGCCTTTGTTGAAGGAACAAGAGACAGACACCAATTGCTCCAGAGACAGGAAGGTATGTGCTCAGTGCAATAGTAACAGACCCACGTGAAACCATGCTTGACCTGTTCCAACTAGTTAGTGCCTGCTGTTTACCAGTCAGTGTCCCAGGCTTGAGCAAGGTCGTACCGTTGCTCAAAACTCGGGATTAAGTTTGGAAGTTGGAAGGACCTTTACAGAATGTTATGTGTCATATCCCCATTTAATCCTTAGGGATTCAGGGCAAATTATGGGAATTCTGGGGAAGACTCAACCTCATAGTACTAGTGGAGTTCTATAATCACACAGTGATCTAACGCTTTTAGAGTTTCAAACTCTGAACAAATGGGACTGTACCTCCCCCCACACATACCATTTTATGTTCAAGTACAGCTAAACCAACTATGCAGGATTTTAACAGGCTGGTTCCAATGCTTCAAACCTTGAAAGTGGTAAGTAATGGACGTCATACACCACAGGCTACGTACTGCAGGATCCCACTTATGCACCTGGCCAGAAAAGGCAAATTCCCAGAGATTGAAAGTGGGACAATGCCTGAAGGGGCTGGGAAGGGTACAGTAGCTATTTTTCTTACTGTTGTGAAGAAATGCCTGACAGGAAGTAACTTGAAAGAAGGGTTCCTTGGCTTACAGTTCAAGGCTGCACAGCCCGTCCTGTTGGGGAGGCACCATGGCAGGAAGGGGTCAGGGTGTGAAAACAGAGGACCCACCTTTAAAGAGCCACTTCCTCCAGCTAAATCCCTACACCAAGCAGGGGACCAGCTGTTCAAACACATGAGCCTTTGAGGGGACATTTCAGATTCAAACTTCAATATACAGGAACAGGTCCAACTATCTTATGGGTATTGGCTTAGCGAGGCTCAGTGCACAGTACTGTAGGCATACTAAAATATGAACTTACAATTTAGGGCAAGCTAAACTGTACAGTTAAAATGTTTGAAATGGTGACTTTTCTCTCCATTGACTAACAACCGCTGTCTGGAATGGCGATGAAGCCTAGCGATAGCGAACAGAGACGTCTACAGAGCTGACCACTCTGGGCTCTCCCTGAGGAGGGAGGGGAAGAGGTCTGTGTACCATCTCCAGGCAAGTAGAGGGTGCTTCCAGAAAAACATGCTCAGGGTCGACACCTGGAATTCAGACGGCATCTGAGCTGGAGTCTGAGTCTTCCCTGAAAATACATCTCCAATAGTGAGAGTCGCGGGGCCGAGGGCTGCCTCCGCAGACAATGTACACAAACCAGCAGGGGCAGCCAAGACCAGGAAAGCCTGCTAAAGTGGAGGGTACTTCTGGAGTTGGTAGGCAAAGCCACACATTTCCTACAGGTCAACACTTGAGTAAAGCCCCTATTGTAGCAGTAAAATAGAGGTTAGGGATAAAAGGAATATTAGGGGTATTAGGTAACCAAGCTGACCAGATGAGAGGAAGGACAAGGCTCCGAGCCAAGCCAGTTTCTGGCAGGCGAGCTGGCTCCCCTCAAGACCCTCTTTCTGGAGTAATGTACACAAGGCACCGTTGCCTTGCGCACATTTTTATTACTAATGCAGCCAATCATAACAGGCTTCATTGTGGGTAAAAAAATCATTTCTGAAAAGCCTCCACCTGTTCCAAAAAGGGGCCCACAGATCGGGAGCTAGAGATGAAGTAATCAAGGAAAACAGCAGTTTTATCTTTGTAGCTATGAGAATAATTAGCTCCCACCACGGCGGCGAAACTGCAAGCTGATCACATAAGCAGAACAAAGAGAGAACAGACTGCGTAAGGACTAGAAGACCCCACCAGGGTCCAAGACCACAACGCCTACAAGGTCCGCAGCAGCAGCAGCAGCAGCAGCAGCAGC
Organism: Lophiomys imhausi; assembly: GCA_907164525.1. Classification (NCBI taxonomy): domain Eukaryota; kingdom Metazoa; phylum Chordata; class Mammalia; order Rodentia; family Muridae; genus Lophiomys; species Lophiomys imhausi. Next base: position 1,017,572 of record CAJQZJ010033609.1, on the reverse strand, counting down.
CAGGGCGAACTGCCAACAGACAGCCAGGGCCAACAGCGAACAAACAGACCAAAGATAAACAGGGGGGCTTCAAATTGTGACAGACACCCTGAGAGCATCAAGTGGAGAGCGTGTCATCATCTCCCTGGATGGACATGCGCAGAGTGTGGGTCTGTCTTCATTGGCTCATCTTGTGATACACTCAGGGAATGAACCAATCACAATAGAAATGTCTTCTGCTATTCTTTAGTTTCTGCCATCCTATAAAAAGCCCCTAAACAAACAGTTCAGTGGGTTTTTCCCTCTCTTGGATCCTCCCCCAGCTCTGCTCTCGGCAACAGATGCTTAGTCTTCTCCTTTAAGCTGCATCTCTATAATAAAAAGCCCGTCTAAGCGCACTCTTCTTATTTTTGAATTTCTTTCTCAAGTTCATGAGGCAAGGGCCCAAAATAGAGCCACTGACTCATTTAAAGCTCTGTGTGACCCTCAGTGTCCGGCGCTCTAACTCCTGAGTTACGTCTACCTAACATGAGAACCCTTGCACTCAGGGGCATTCATTCCCTTTCACGGTCCATTATTATGAGTGCTACCTGCCAATGAGGACTCCACAAGTATAATTTCTAAAGAAGAGAATGCTATAGGTGTGCGAGAGAGAGAGAGAGAGAGAGAGAGAGAGAGAGAGAGAGAGAATGAATCACTGGATCACAGAAAACTTGCTAGAATCAAAGGAAATACCGTGAAAACCCCACACAGAATAGAAAGCCCTATAGTATTAGTAAAATGACTATTTGTTACTGTTCATCTTTCTTGTCAAATTAACTGGATCTGGAATCAACCAAAAGGCAAGCATGCTGGGTCAACCTGTGAGGGATTTTTGAGAGGAGACGACTTAGCCTTAGGCAACACCTCCTCATGGCAGCCCAGATGAAGAAGGTCTGGAAACCAAAAACCTTTGCTTTTTGCCTGCTGGCCCTCGGTCTCACTGCCAAGTCTACCCTACTGCTGCCGTCGTTGCCGCTCTAGAGTCCTTTGCTAATTACCAGAACCCGACTTCTTCAGAGTTTCAGCATGGAGTGAAGACCAGTAAACAGGGAATGCTCCAAGCCTTCAGTGCCGGGTTGGGCCTGCCGAGGCATCCAGCCTCACGGACTGCATAGCTAGCAGGTTCTCAGCCTCACCAGTGTGAAGACAGCTAAGGATCAATGGCCAAGTCTAGTGAATCCCATATATATATATGTACATTATATCAGTTCTGTTCCCCTAGAGAAGTCTAATACACTACTGCTATAATAATTTCTGGACTTTGATCTCTAATTCTTCAATATTTTTAATGTAACCTGAGAAATTAAAAGCCACAGGGCTAGAAGAACCCAAACACCTTATCTCAATTACTGCCTCCAGCCAGGAGTAGGAAGGTGCTCTGTGATCACACCCATCTCAGCACACTAGATTCAAAATCAAGTCATGTGTCAAAGCCACTGCTATTATCCACTGGAGTCATCATCAAATGGTCAAAAATACCAGCAGAAAACACCACTTGGACGAGACCAGCAGGGTATCCATCTGTCCTATCTTAAAGCCTGAGACCGCAGTCAGCCATCTGTCTTGGTGCTCATTCCAAGTTGGAGGAAGAAATTTCTCTGTTCTGTTCAACTCAGACTCTTCAAGTGGAGCCTCAAGACCGTTCTTCCAACACATTCCATTTTCAAACAATTTGGAGTACAGCTATTAATCATCTAGATTATGGGAGAGTATCACGCTGAGGGCTTTTGGTGAACCATGAGTAAAATAACCTATACGAACGCAGCCCGGCACATAAGAGCACACACATGACACATACCTTAATCAAAATGCATTTGGACTAAGCATAAGGTCAGTCACAAGGGACACAGGCACAACACAGAACAGTTTACGCAAAACAACGAGGGGGCAGTAGGGAATATACATTAAAAAAATGAAAGCATTCAGTGGCTTTCAGGTATGGCTGGATCCAGGACTCTGATGCTTGCCAGGCTCCTCCACTTTCTGACAAACTTTATGAAATGGAAAAGTCAAGCGCCCGCAGACGGAGACCGTCACCATCTAGATGAGGATCCCCGATAGCTCACTTAACAAAATTTTACTGTCAACCAAAGGTCAAACCACAGTGACCATGACAGAGGAAAACGCTGCCTTCGCAGAGCTTTCCTTACAGCCAAGAGGAAATGCTATGGTTTGAATATGATTTGAATGTGTTCCCCCCACCCCCACCCCAAATTCATGCAATAGAAACTAATTAACTAGTTTATTAATTAATGGAAGCTCACACTTGGAAGGGATTGACAAAGGTCTCAAGGGACCACAGAGTTAAAGCTGTTACAAAAATAGCAAGCCTGGCTCCTGAACCTGTCTGGCATGGGGTGCTGCTATGTGACCACTTCCTCTCTTACCCTGTTATCACCCCATCTACCATGCTGGGAGTGCCATGGGGTCTTCACTAGAGGAAGAACCGAGGGGATGACATATATATATATATATATATATATATATATATATATATATATATCTCAAATCTTCCACAAAATAAGACCATCCTTTTTGTCATTATTAAAGTCAGCTTTCTCATCCCCATGCTAGTAAATACACAACTTTCACGCCTCTCTTGCCTTTGACATATGTGGGGAGCCCAATGATCAAGTCTCAGATAGACTTGCCTGTGAGTCTGGGTACAGCTAACGGTGACATGGACATGATTCTCTTGCCAGTTGCCCTCAGATATAACACAACATCCACTCTCCATTTCTCAAAAAAAAAAAAAAAATGCCCACTTTAGGTCTTTTTGTGATAAGCTCAGGTTTAACAGCTTTCCAGATTCCCTTCCAATAGGATGTCGGTAAAATACAGCAAGACCCAGTCACACACTGGTCATTTAAATAGTACTCTTTTGATTTCCATTTCTAGGTTATACCATTCAACTTTGTGACCATGAAGTCTGAAAACCAAGCTTTTTTTTTGAGAAGCCAGGGGGTGTGGTCTGACAGAAAATCTTAACCAGTTTCTCTGGGGGAAGTGAAGAATGAGCCCCCGTAACACACATGCAAGGTTGGATGCTTATGGTAAAAGTCAATCTTGACTGAAAGTGAAACTAACATGAACCAAGTTGCCTTGGCTTGAAAACACAGATCTCTTCCTGAACCAGTCCACAAACAGGGTAACAACACATTGGTCCATCACATCCGTGCTCAAAATTCACTCAGGGGGTCTTCATTAAATTTAAGGGTGCCTGGGGGTGGGGCAATCCTTTTAGTTTTTAATACTATAACCAGTCATGTCCTCTGCTCCCACTGGCTCCCCAATTTTATCTGCCTTTCATTGGTTCCCTATCCCTGCTACTGTAGTTAGCATGTTTTGTAGGGACAGTAATTTATTTCCTTCAGTGCGTATACAACGGCCAAATGCATCATTTGACTCAGTCAAATCCCGTCATTTAAGCCTTAAACAAAAATGGATTTTTAATCGAAAGCTCACCAGCTCACCAGCCTCAAGCTCTCTACCTCATTTTCACATGGCCTTGTCCAGCTTGTGCCTTCCCAGCATGCTAGCTCGGTCTACTGGAGCCCGGTGGCTGCACGGCCTCTAGGGGACAAGTCCTTCTGCGTAGACACCCCTACAGGAGTAATCCTAGTCCCGAAGCCGCCAGCACTGACTCTGGATTTTTGTCTGTTTATTTGTTATTGTTGTTGTTTTTTAAAGACTAATGCCCTTATCTTTGTACTCCAGCCGGAAGGTCTCCTGCGCCTTCTTTCCTGTCCCTTTGCTTCTAGAATTGGGCCCGGTGCCTCGGGCCGCCTTCTCTGAGTTAGGCAAAGGGCTCGAACTTTCCCAGGGAACCGAGGGGCGTCCCCGCGGCGCCTCCGCATCCCCTCCCCCCGCAAAGCCCCGGCGGTGCCGGAGGGAACGCGCTGCGGCCCTCGCTCCTATTCTCCTCCTCCAAACCTGGGCGGGGACCCCAGCAAGCACCCGGTGCCCAGCGCCCGCCAGGCCCCTCGCCCCAGCCCCTAAGCCAGGCTCTGAGGTCGGGGTGGGTTGCCACCTGCGGGCCACCACGCGCGGGCTCCGGTGAGCGGCTCCCCGGCAGACTGGGCGGCTCCCTACCGGGCTGGGCGGCTCCCCCGCGGCTGCGGGGCGAGGGGCGCGGGGCCTGGGGGTGCAGAGTCGCAGGCCTCGCTGCGGTCCCACCCGGCCGAGAGGCGGCGCGGAGCCCGCACGGGGCCGCCTCTGCGATTGGCTGCGCCCCCCTGCTCCGCCCGCCGCGGCGCCCGAAGAGCGAGGACGCGGGGACCCGCCTCCCGCCCGCTCCCGACCCCGGGCGCTCGGGATAAAAGGCGGGCGGCGGGCGCGGGAGCCCGGGCCCTGCAGCCTGCGAGCGCCAGCAGCGGCCCGGGTTCACCCGCCGCCCACCCCGCTCCCGGCGCGGCCGAGCTCCGGTGATACCTGCAGCCGCCGCCGAGCCGGATAGCCGGGGACACCGCTCCGCCGCCTCGAAACTCGCCAAAGTTGAGAGGCTGCCGCCCACCGGGAGCGGGAGGGAAGGTGCGAGCGCGCGGGGCACGAACCGACAGAGGGACGCGCAGACCTGCCTAGCGCACCGCCGTCGGCGGCCTCTCCCGAGCCGCAGCGCAGCGGCTTCCCAGCGCTGTGAGTGGTCGGCTAGACCGACGGCTGGCTAAGTATTTCCGTTCAATTGTTTATGGGATGTGATTGTGTATTTGTGTGTGTGTGTGTGTGTGTGTGTTGTGTCGGTGGAGGGAGTTAAGGCAGAATGCATCCTTTAAAAACAAAACAAAACTGAGTTTCTGATAGTGAGACGGTTGGATTGAGAGAAGATACCTGGAAATCATTCTGAATTGGAGGAACCTGGGGGGGGGGGGGGATGCATTTACCAGGTTCTTTTATTTTTTTGGCTCCCCTATTGGAAATGAGACCCATTTCAAAAGTTAATTGGAACGAAAGTAAATCAGGTCTAACGCTGAAGGGTTAACTAGTAGCAGTTAACTTGTACTTTCCTCCCCTTTTAAATATTGTTACCAGATTGGTGGGAGGCTGAGCTGGAGAGAAGCGGCGGCACCGACTCTGAGGCGACCATAATGTCGTTAAGGTTCCACACGCTGCCCACCCTGCCTGGAGCTGTCAAGCCGGGTCGCAGAGAGCTGCTGTGTTTGTTGGTGGTTGCAGTGATGGTGAGTCCCAGTGCCTCGGGAATGTGCCCCACTGCATGCATCTGCGCCACTGACATTGTCAGCTGCACCAACAAAAACCTGTCCAAGGTGCCTGGGAACCTTTTCAGACTGATTAAAAGACTGGATCTGAGTTATAACAGGATTGGATTTCTAGATGCTGACTGGATGCCCGTGTCATTTGTCAAGCTGAGCACCCTAATTATTCGCCACAACAACATCACCAGCATTGCCACAGGCAGCTTCTCCACAACTCCAAATTTAAAGTGTCTGGACTTATCATCCAATAGGCTGAGGTCGGTGAAAAGCGCCATGTTCCAAGAGCTGAAGCTTCTGGAAGTGCTCCTACTTTACAACAATCACATTTCCTATCTGGACCCGGCAGCGTTCGGAGGGCTCTCCCACTTGCAGAAACTCTACTTGAGTGGCAACTTCCTCACACAGTTTCCTATGGATTTGTATGTTGGCAGGTTCAAGCTGGCTGATCTGACATTTTTAGATGTTTCTTATAATCGAATCCCTTCCATACCAATGCACCATATACATTTAGTGCCGGGAAAGCAGCTGAGAGGCATTTACCTTCACGGGAACCCGTTTGTCTGTGACTGTTCCCTGTACTCGTTGCTGATCTTTTGGTACCGTAGGCACTTTAGCTCGGTGGTGGATTTTAAGAATGACTACACCTGCCGCCTGTGGTCGGACTCCAGGCACCCCCATCAGCTCTTTCTGCTCCAGGAGAGCTTTCTGAACTGCTCTTACAGCGTCATCAACGGTTCCTTCCACGCCCTGGGCTTTATTCACGAGGCACAGGTTGGGGAAAGGGCGATTGTCCACTGTGACAGCAAGACTGGTAATGGGAATACCGATTTCGTCTGGGTCGGTCCCGATAACAGACTGCTGGAGCCAGATAAAGACATGGGAAACTTTCGTGTGTTTTACAATGGAAGTCTGGCTATAGAGAACCCTGCTTTTGAAGATTCTGGAGTTTATTCTTGCATCGCAATGAACAGGCAACGTCTGTTAAATGAAACTGTAGATATCATGATAAAGGTCAGCAATTTCACTGTAAACAGATCCCATGCTCATGAGGCATTTAACACGGCTTTCACCACCCTCGCAGCCTGCGTGGCCAGTATAGTCCTGGTACTGCTGTACCTGTACCTGACACCGTGCCCATGCAAATGTAAAGCCAAGAGACAGAAAAGTATGCTGAACCAAAGCAATGCCCATTCATCCATTCTCAGCCCCGGCCCCGCTAGTGATGGTTCTGCTGATGAACGGAAGGCAGGTAAAAGAGTGGTGTTTTTGGAGCCCCCGAAGGGTACAGCAGCAGGACAGAATGGAAAAGTGAAGCTTTTCCCCAGTGAGACCGTTACAGCCGAGGGCATCCTGAAGTCCACCAGGGCAAAATCTGACTCAGACTCGGTCAACTCTGTGTTCTCAGACACACCCTTTGTGGCATCCACTTAACTGTGTGCCTGGGTTGGCCTGGTGTCGTGGTGTAATCTCTCCCTGTTTAACTTTGTGTGGACTACAAAACCAATAGCAGGACAGAAACTGTTTTGTCTTTTGAGATAAAAACCAAATGGTGTCTTAAGATGGTTGCTGGGAAGTGAAGCAAAGTACACTGCTCCCTGTGCTGGGGAGAGATGAGGCTGAGTTTGAGAGTTTAAGTTCTAGATAACAGCATCTTAGCCTTCAGCGTTGTTGGTGATTTCAAAGCTGGCCTGAAGGCAGTATGACCGGCTATTATCCCTTTATTCGATTATTTTAAAGGAAAAACAAAGCTATGTTAGCATTCCTTAAAAATAGACTCTGCTAACGTACTAGCACCAAAATTGAGCCTTTTTAAAAAAGAAAAACAGTGGCTTCTTTCACTTTTAAAAGACATATTTATAAAGCATAAAGTTAGCAAAGAGGTTTTTCAGCCAAAATCATCATTTCAGACTAGAACAGGCAAACTCCAGTAACATCCACAGGATTATGCCACATCCTATGTAGTGTGAAGCCGGTAGTGCAAAAAAGGCGAAGTTGTTCAGCTGTCTCCTTCTCTGTATTCTCTCTGCTGTCCCCGGTACAAAAGATCTCACTGAAAAATTAAAGGTGTCATTATTTGTTGCTGAGAATATGTGTCAGTACCAAAATGTCTGAGTAACTCCCTAGACCTTCACTGTAGCAGACTCGTTTGTCCATCTGCTTGTGTATGTGTAAAATCTTAAGTTATATGAACTGTTAAATAAACCCCAATGTAATGTGCTTTTGACATTTAAATCAATGTAAATACATGTACTCTCTGACTCGATGCCTTAGTTGCCTATTTGCAGTTTCAATCCAAGATGCTTTGTGTGATTAGATTGTACAGCAAATGTCTCTTCAAAGTTCTTGTTTTTACAAGAGGGACTTTATCTTTTAGTGTGTGTGTGTGTGTGGGGGGGGAAGCTTTAATGTGTTCTGATCAGATTTTCATTCTTCATATCACAGCTTATTCTGATGTCATGCATTCCAGCCGGGTTTGGAAGACATTTCAATTCTAGTCTTAGGACAAGCGAGTGGCTGGGAGACCTGATTATTCTCATATCCGCCAAGAGATAATCATGTGCCTCTCTTGCACTAACACAGAGGGCTCAGGCCAATTCATGCATCAAGTTCCTTCCCATATTAGAATCTGGTTTCCTGGTAACCCCAGCACAGAGTCACACTGGTCTTCTAAAGCTGTACCATGTGCTGAGGGAATACAGGGATGATGGGGTTGAGATGGGCTAGCATAGCCCTGTAACTCACTCACAGGTGTTTGAATGAAGGAGACTCAGAGAATCATGGATTGTGTATGACCAAACAGTGAGCAAAAGGAAAACCCAGGCTCAGCATGATCTCTGGAGAAGATCAGGGCTCCAAAAGAATGGTTACTTAAACACCCATGGGCATGGAGAAGGAATAAAATCAGACAGAAGTGTGATCAAAAGCAGAAGAGACACGGATAGGCATCTTCCTAGGGAAAGTGAGGGTGAGGTATGGTCAGCACTGGTACCTTACCGAGACGGAGATGTCTCTGAGAGCTGTCCAGCATTCCCTCCAGCAGACTGGTCGGCCGGGAGTTAAGGAACAAGTGGTCAGAAGGCCGCTCTCTATGGAATAGGATGCCTAACTGGGGTTCAGTGTTGTGGACATTATTACACAGTGTTTAAAATGATGCCCTGCTTCTTAAATTCCTCACCCTGTAGACAGGATCCTTCAGAGCCACGTTGCCGGCCAACATTTTATTATAGTTGCAGCTGTTTAAGTATTAGACGGTTTATGGAGCTGGTATGACCTCGGACCACCTTCTCTTCTTCCTTCATATTTACAGAAGCCAGACTCAGTAGATGTGATGGTTAATTAGTATCACAGCAGCCTTGAAGGTCGGGGCATGGCTGTACTGCCTCTGGGGTGTGAGGGGGCTGGCACCACTCTGGCAACTCTGAGACCCCTAAGGCTTTCCAGCTGCTAATCCCTAGGAAATAAGTGTTTGGCTTGGCAGAGAAGTGGGGGCAGTACTGGGGGTGAGGCGGTGTTGGTGTTCAACCACAGCTGCTTCTAATTCACAGATGCCAGGTCAGGGCAAGATAGATCAAAACCAAGATACTTTTAAGCAGAAGAAAATGCCCAAAATTCCTGAGTATTCAAAACTTGTTTTTGAGCAAGCACAGGAACCAAAATGTTCGAGATAAACCCTGGACCTGAATGTTATGATTGTGGAAATCTAAGTGCCTAGGCGTATCAATTTTTAAGTATGAGCCTGATCTCATTTATTTCACATATAAGAACAAAATAAGGTGTGCTTTGTAGGTTTACCCTCACTCAAAACTTTTATAGAATTTTCCTTCTATGAAGTAACCTGGTCTTCCACAACTGGGTCGCTCTCTTAAGCCACTCAGTAGTTTTGGTTAGAAAGTGGGAAGAGATGGGGATCCATGGAGAAATCAAGTAACAGTCTCAGGGGTCATTTCTTTCTTCTCTTCTTCAAGATTTATCTTTATTATTTCATTATGTCTGTCTGTCTGCATGTGTGTGTGTGTGTGTGTGTGTATTTGTGCATGTGTGTGTATGTGTGTGGTGGGGCAAGAGTGGCAGGTACCTGTGCAGGCCAGAGGTGCCCGATCCCCTGGAGTTGGACTTACAGGAATTGTAAGCTGCCTTACTTGGGTGCAGGAACTTGAACTCCAGTCTTCCGTAAAAGCAATGCATGCTTTTAACCAATGAGCCATCTCTCTAGCTGTGATGTGAAATGTCCTTGGCTTCAGAGTATTTTCACTGAAACAGAGATTCCAGGTTCACTCCTCTCTATATGTGCATAAAATAATTTTAATTTTCAGTTAAAAATACTAGGAGTACAGGGGTAGGTAAAAGCCGAGCCTGATGACCCGAGTTGGGATCCCCACAACCCAGGGAAAGACCTGCACACTGCAGCCAAGCATCAGTAATCCTAGAACCTCTCTATGGAGAGAGGAGAGGTAGAGACAGGAGAATCTCCCAGAGCTGGAAGGCAGCAAGCCTGACAAAAAAAGTGCAGGGCAGGTGAAGGCCTGCTTGAGAAGGTTGTCCTCTGACTTCCACACACCCACTGTGACATGCATTCACCTTCCCTCCACACAGAAGCACACACACACAAACACAGGAACTCAAGCACACACAAGCGCACACACACACAAACACAGGAACTCAAGCACACACAAGTTCATACACACATAAGCACACATGCACACACACACACAAACACAGGAACTCAAGCACACACAAGTTCACACACACACAAGCACACACACACACACTATTTTAAAAACATTTTCAAGGCTAACACACTGAAAGGATGGCCTAAAAAGACTGTAGTGTATACACTCAGCTTCTGCATTATGCCTCACTGCTGCCCCAGACACAGTTCAATATTTTATTTTTAGTTTTGCTTGATTAAGCATAGAAAAATGAATTTTATTTTCCAAATAAACTTTTTTTTCCCAAAACGTTAATTAGAAAGAGAATAGATGAAATTTACGAGGGTAGAACATAAAAGGAACAGGCAGATAGACTCTCAGTCGAAGACTTGAGAAGACGTGTGGTTGGGGAATCCAACTCAGTCCTGTTGAAACAGGTTCCAGCCTGCATCCTCAGCACCACCAAGCTTTTCTCTGCCACGGCTGCTGCTGATTCCTGCCACCATCCAGTGTCATGTGACTTACCTAGAGGCTAAGCAGTAACTCCAAAGTCAGGCTTCTCCATAGAATCTTAGGGGAAGGTAAGATAAACAAGGGTTTCCCATTCTGCTAACCAGAGTCAAACTCGGGAAGTTTAGGATGGAGCCTGCCAATCAATATTTAAAAATTTTTTGTTACCATATAATTTTCATTATACCTGATTTGATGAAACACATGCTAAGTGGTACCATAGCAGATTTCATGTATCCAGGCCCTGTCAAAATACATTATTACTTGTTAATGGATTTATTAATAAAAAGAAAATTCTTAGTCCCCTAAAATAGACTTTTTTTTTTTAAACCAAGTTTTGGTATGCTGACTCTAAATGGACCCCTGAATAATGCGCTGGCTGGAACCTATGGCTTATGTTTTTGTAAATTATGAAATCTAAAATTACCCTGATACAGCAACATTCCTGTTTCTTTCATTTTTAAAGCTATTTTTAGTCTAGAAGCAGCTACCACTGATTGGGTTTGTGACAATGAGCTTTCAAATTTGATTAGCTCATAGCACTGTAGCATATATCCCAAGGAGTTTTGGTGCAGGTTCCATTTACAGAGCACTGAAATGTCATTGTTTTCCAACATTCTAGAATAGTCTTCTTTTTAAAAGCCCACAAGGTTCCCCCCTTCCTCCCCTTCCCAAGAGCAGCTCCCGATCCGTGCTTCTTATTCCTCATTACAGTAGTCTATGTCGAGAGGTTATTAGTTTGCTGTGTAAGGTAGTCACAAGAATCATGAAAAACATTCTCTTTAAATACTCATACAGGTGTTTTCCTGGAATGGCTTTGTAAGGCATGGGTTACAGGTAAAAGCTTTCTCTGGGTCCTACCCTGCTTTCTGTTGCTTTGATTACATGGTGACCAAAAGCGACTCGAGAAGGGAAGGATTTATTTGCCTTACACATCCCCATGCAATGCATCGCCGATGGAAGTCAGGGTAGGAACTGCAGAGGAATGCTGCCTGCTGGCTTGTTCCCTGTGGCTTACTCAGCCTGCTCTTATGTATCCCAAGACACCTGTGTAGACGTGGCGCCACCTACAGTGACCTGGACCCTCCTACATCATCAGTCATAGAAATGCCCCACAGACATGCCCATACACCACCAGTCTGATGGAGACAAGTCCTTCTTGGAGATTAACTCTTCTCGGGTGTGTCAAATAGATTAAAAAAAAAAAAAGCTTACCAATAACCCCTAGTATACTTCCTGAATAATTGAGAATATTGCCTCTGGGCCATTGAGATTTGCAGATGGATTGCAGGGAAGGCAGCCTTTTCTAGTAAGGACAGGGGTAAACAAAATGGTAAATGGACAGTTTAACATGCAAAAATGACATTTGTACTAGATTCACGTATTAAGCACCTACTGAGTACCAAGCATACAATGAGAGGTAGCATTGATTTGCTGTCGTTCCCCATCACAGCAGTCTTGAAAAGTGGGAAATGTAGCAAATGGAGAAAGAAGCTCAAAACAGAAAAAGTAATTTCTCCCGGTGACTCAATTAATAAGTTGTTTTAAATCATGTAACCACATGGACTGGAGAGATGGCTCACAGGGTAAGAGCAGTGGCTGCTCTTCCAGACGTCTTGAGTTCAATTCCCAGTAACCACATGGTGGCTCACAACCATCTATAATGAGATCTGGTGCCCTCTTCTAGCCTGTGGGCACACATGCAGAGAGAACACTGTATACATAATAAATAAATCTTAAAAATCATGCAACCACTAAAAACAAACAAAACCTCTCCATATTCTCATATAGATGTTTTTACTGTTAAATGACTTTGTAAAGGCGTGAGTCACAAGTGAACCTTCGTTAACAGTAAAGAGTGGGCAGGAAGCTTGGGACAATGGTTCAGGCAGAAGCGTGCTTTCTGAACACTTGTGAGGACCTGAGCTGTGGTCCCCAGCACCCATCTGAAAAGCTGAGCTTGATGGCATGTACTTGTTTCCCCAGCGCTAGAGACAGGAAAGTTGGGGTGGATCCCTGGAGCTTCCTGGACAGCCAGTCTAGCCAATTGGTGAGTTTAGTGAGAGACAATTTCATATAAGAAGTTGAAGACCCAGCATTGAACTCTGGCTTCTACATACAAGTGCACATACACATATGTGTATGCACAAACAAACACACTCATGAGAATGTGAAGTAATTAATGTTCAGGGAAAGTATGTGGAGAAGGTGAATAGGAGTGTATAGGTTACAATAAATGTGCTACAAGTAGCAAATTGGAATCCGCCTAGGAAGATGTAGATTAGGTGGCTCTCTCTGTTACCTTTTTGTTGTGCTGACAAAAACCATGACCAAGGCACTGTATAAAAGAATGCACTTAACATGGGGGCTCACAGTTCCAGAGATCATGATCATCATGGTGGGGAGCATGGCAACAGGAAGGCATTGTGATGGAACCATATCTGAGAATTTCTGACCCACAAGCGAGCCAGAGAGAGAGAGAGAGAGAGAGAGAGAGAGAGAGAGAGAGAGAGAGA
>CAJQZJ010033609.1:979409-1004653 GCA_907164525.1 Lophiomys imhausi | reverse complement strand
AGAGAGAGAGAGAGAGAGAGAGAGAGAGAGAGAGAGAGAGAGAGAGATGCTAACTAGGAATGGCTTGGGCTTTTGAAACGTTCAGTGACACACCTCTCCCAACAAGACTACACCTTCTAATACTTCCCGACCAACTGGGGATCAAACATTCATATATATGAGCCTATAAGGGACCATTCTCATTTAAACCACCATGGTAGTCCAAGTTTCCCTAGTTTACTGGCTCACTAATCTGTTTCTGCTTTTCCAAGCAACCACTTAACATGCAAGATAAATTTCTGCTTTATCACTATAAACTATATATCAATGTACTTAAATGACTAAGTGACTAATTTCACTATTCTGAAAGTTAAAAGTTACTTATGAATTCTAGAGTAAAATTTTTATTTGCGGGAGAGCAGAAAATTTGTTTTAAATTTCCAGAAAAAAAATACTATGGGCAATTCAAACCTTTTGGGGATTTCTCAGTCCTAACCCTAACCCTAACCCTGAGTTTCTCAAGATAATTTAAAAATTATTTTACAAGGTACTGCTGCTAGCATACTTTATTAAAATTTACTAAAATATTCTATTAGATAATATTCTAACTGAGCACCAAATACATTTTCAGGAAAATTTGTTGTATTCATAGAATCTTTGTATCATAGGATGACAGGACAAAGGGTCACCACATTAGTAATGAATAGCCAAGGTTACAAGCATTGCCAGCGGTGTGGGGTCAGAACGAATGAATAGTAACTGTGTTGTCCTCCTCAGAGACATTTTGGCACAGAGAAGGTGTCTTAGTTTGGTTTCAGATGTTGTGACAAAACACTCGACTAAAACCAACTAGGGAGGAAAGGATTTACTTGGCTTACCTATCTCAGGTCACAATCCATTGAGGGAAACCAAGGCAGGAATCTGAAGCAGAAACCATGGCTGCCTACTGTTTGCTCCTTGTGGCTTCCTGAGAGTACTTTCTTATACCACCCAGGACCACCTGCCCAGGGGTGGTGCCCTAACCACAAGCAATCTGATGGAGGCATTCTCAATTGAGCCTCCCTCTTCTCAGACATGTCTAGGTTTCTGTCAAGTTGGCAAAACAAACCAGCCCAGAGGGTAACCAAATAAACCTAAAGCAATTCAAGAGTGGTTCAGGTCTGCCGACTAGTGACGATAGCAGCCAATAGGGGGTAAAACTGGAAGATGATTGGCGTGCACTTGCTCTAGCCCCCCGGGCTAATGTGGTGAGGACTTGAACACCAGTAAAATAGCCCCTAGATTACTGGTTCTCGTCGCGACCCCTTTGGGGTTAAATACCAGATATTTGCAACATCATTCGTAAACGTAGCAAAATTACAGTTATGAAGTTGCTACGAAATAATTTTATGGTTGGGGGTCACCACGACATGAGAAACTGTATTAAAGGGTTGCAGCGCTCGGAAGGTTGAGAGCTGCTGTTCTAGTTGCTGTGAGTGTCAGAGATTCCATTTCAAGTTGCACAACTTGTGACATATCATCATTCTTGATCCAATCTAGGGGGAGGCCATGGTAGTCCCACGTCTACACTCGCAGTCCCAAGCCTCACCACCACCCACAGTAGAGTAAAGCTTTCTAAATGTGTGCTGGCCATGTCATGAGAAAGAGAACAATAATATTTTTTTCCCTGCATGGAGACTCCGTGCTAATGGCTTTGGACATTCTGTCTCATACCTGTGGAGTTATTGGTTTGGATTTCTTAGAGGGCGAGCTCGGAAGTGTTTTGGTAGTCTCCCAGAGAGTATGATGATCTGAACCACTTGATCTAGACCCGGTGCAGGGTCTGCTGTAGATACAGTAGCACAGCAGCTCTCAACCCTTCAATACAGTTCCTCATGTTGTGGTGTCCCCAGCCATAAAATTATTTTTGTTGCCACTTCATAACTGTAATTTTGCTACGGTTATAAATAGATATGAATGCAAACATCTGATAGACAGGATGTCTGATGTGTGGTAAAAGGAATTAGTCGACACCGGGAGTCGCGACCCCCAGGTTAAGAATGCTAGATTGCAGTATCTTTCATCTCCACAAGAGGGCTCTGCTGTTGCCTCACTTCTGTCTGAAGGTTGCGGTCCCTTCAGTGGTCGGTCTGTGTTTCCCAGCCTTGCAGAGACCGCCCTGCCCACAGCCCCAGCTGAGTCAGCCTTCCGTCAGTACTGGCCTTTCTTCTTCTCTTTATGTCCCCATGTCACCGAAAGCTTAGCACATAGTAGGGGTTTCCATTTCAATTTCACTCGCCCGCACGTCCAATAAACCTCTCCTTGTCCTCAACCTGAAGATCATCAACAATCAAACCCCTCCCATGCTTTGAAAAATCCAGTTTTGCTGTGAAGTAAATGTCTCTCAATGTTGGAAAGCTCTGACAGGGAAGTCAAAGAATTCCTGGAAGAAATAATGCCCGAAGAGGCCTGAAGGGAAGGCTCTGTTTAGAGAGATCCTGTGGTGTGCTTTCCCCAGCACGTTCCATCCCAAATAAAAAGGCGGAAGTGTGGGTCAGACTTACAATGAGTCCCGTCAGTAATGGGGATCATTAGACCAAAGGGTGGGGTGCAGTGTAGAGACCCTCAGTTCACAGTCTGTTCTGGAGATGCAGACCCACTGGCTGCCTCATAGTTCTTCACGGACGACTGCTGAAGTGGCTCCCGTAGACCTGTATGTTTTGGTAGGGTAAAAAGAGCTGGAAACATTAGCTTCTCGTGTGTAGCTGTGTGGGCTTAACTGGATCGTGATGAAATAATCCCACTTAATTCAGTTATCACTCTATAGACCAAGAAATGTCTCAGAGCCAATGTTTACCCAAGCTTCATTTTGT
Organism: Lophiomys imhausi; assembly: GCA_907164525.1. Taxonomy (NCBI): domain Eukaryota; kingdom Metazoa; phylum Chordata; class Mammalia; order Rodentia; family Muridae; genus Lophiomys; species Lophiomys imhausi. The sequence goes on along the minus strand of CAJQZJ010033609.1, from coordinate 1,001,822 downwards.
AATGAATAATTAAATTTACATTGCTAGTCCACATATTGACTCGATTAAGCCAATTTCATAAGAGGGGTGACATGGGTGCAAAGGGACAGAAATATGTGACTTCTAAGGGTAGAGTGACACCAGACTGACCTGGAGAATTAACTCCCAGGCGCTCTGGCTGCAGGATGAGCATGTGTGTGCACTTTGCCCCAACTCTGCCTGCTTAGAAAACGTCTCCACAGGGTTAGGGCTTGAGCCGTGCTTTCTCAAAATCTGTCTTAGAGAACTGCCGCACACTTAAAAGAATACGTTTTTCATCAGTATCCCTTTTTTCCAAAGTACGTATCTTGCCCAAGGGGGGGGGGGAAGCAATGAAATATCTATGATGCTGGAGTTTGAAAGAAGTTGATTACTTTTTTTTTTCTCAAAAATTTAATATTCTTAATTACAGCCTTAGGGATGTCGTCAGCTTTCAATCTGACCTACTTCTTTAAATCAGGGGAGAAAATAGCAAATATTTCCCCTTAGCAACCATTTGTAACAACTTTGACTTTTTCCCAAAACCCAGAGGAAACACACTGCTTGATCCTGGGCCAAGTTTGTCAGGAGCTATTTGTGCTGTGAATCTCAGTTACCCTAGGAAACCAATTGGAAAAGCATACCAGTGACTGTTATTTATAATTCATAATAAAGATCATGACTACCTATGGTATATAGTGATTGGAAGGACGATGTGTTGTTGTTTTTGTTTGGTTGTTTTTTTTTTCCTAATGTACATGGTTAGCAAGATTCTGAAGATGAAACCATTCATTAACCACATACAGGGTCTTGGATTTTCATAAAGAATCAAGTCAGTCATTACAGGGATTTTGCAAATATTAATGTGGCAGCTGGCTAACCCCTGCTCAGCCTGTTCAGTTTTAAGTACCACACACTGGGGGAAGGAGGAATATTGCTGACAGGATGAGGCATCCTGTTCTTCTCCTGAGTTTAGAGATAACGGCAGGATCCCTGTGAGGCAGTGAAGCATCTTCCACAGGGTGAAAGGATTCAGAGGTGGCAGAGACATTGCTAGGTCTCCTGACTGACGTCATAATCTCCTCTCATTCTAGAAACTATGTAGAACTTAACAGCTAAGTACTAGCTCCATCCTTATGGCTGCAAATTGCATGTTTTCATTGTTTCTGATAGCTGAATAGTATTCCATTGTGTAGATGTACCACAGTTTTTTAATCGATTCTTCAGTTGAGGGACATCTGGGTTGTTTCCAGTTTCTAGCTATTACAAATAAGGCTGATATAAACATAGATGAGGAAACATCCTTGTGGTTTGGTGAGGAATCATTTGAATGTATAACCAGAAGTGGTATGGCTGGGTTTTGAGGTAGGGCTATTCAAAGTTTTCTAAGATATCACCAGACGGATTTCCATAGTGGTTGTACAAGCTCATCCTGAGTGAGCTAACCCAGACTCAGAAGGATGCACATGGCATCTATTCACTTATAGTCGGATTTTATCCATATAGTACAGGATAACTATACTACAACCAATGCACCAAAGGGCACAGGAACATAGACTTTGTTTCCTGTCAATGAGACACTTTGCCCTAGTAGTGCTGCCTTGTAGGCTCCCAGTGTATGAGGAGGCTCTTGGCCCTCATATGACTGCTGAACTGGGGCGGGAGACTGTTATGTAGGGACACTCCACTCTGGAGGAGTAGGATGGAAGGGATGGGGGGTGGAGGGTGGGAGGGCGGGACTGGGAGGGGTGGAGGGAGGGGCACTGTGATGGAGATGTAACCTGAACTAATAAATAAATATTTAAAAAGACTAAGTACTTAGCTGCTGTCAAACCACCTCAAAGATACCCAGCTACACATGCCCCCATCTCTCCCCCGTCTTAGAAGCATTTAGAGAACGCTCACTGTTCCATGCGAGGGTTTAGGTTGATCTAGAATTGTCTTCTCTGTTCTTCCCTTGTCCTTTCTCATCTCTGAGACGGAACTCGAATTCCGTCCACTCAATTACTCAGGCCCCAGACAATCTTGGACTAATCCCTTGCTCTTTCATCCTGTATCTTCCCTAGGCTCCAACTGCAAATTATGCTTGGTATCTGACCACTTTTTGCTACCTCCATCCCATTCTTCATTCAAGCATCAACTCCTTGACTGGCCCATTGCTTCCATCTTGGCCCTTCTAGGATCAGTCCTTAGCACCAGATACCACAGGGCTCATCTGAGGTAGGAGGCAGCTCATTTCACCCTCGGCTTAGATCCCTGTGTTTCGGCATCTCTTGCTTGCTCGATTTGCACTGGAAACACATACCAAGATTCCAGAAGCATTGCTAGGGCTGGGGTCTACACTAGAGAGTCACTTGGCTGAAAACCCTCCAGTAAATAGTAAAGCGCAGCCAAGCTCAGGTTCTTCCCAAGGCCTGCTGGACCTCACTCCCCCACCCCACCCCCCTGGCCAGCTCTCTGAGAACCAGACTCATGCTGTAGTCTTTGTGTGTCTGTGTGCTCCAAACATGATCTCATTCAGGCCTTTCTGCTTCTCATCCCTCTTCCTAAGCACTGTCCCCTGACAGCCTAAGAGGCTTAGCCTCTTTTGCTCCTCTCAGGAAGGTTTCTGATGAGACCAGACTCTATGTCCCCCTTTGTTTTATCTTTCTCAACATATTCATCGCAATCAGATACACATGCACCATGTATTTTATTGACCTTGTCTTAATTAGGGTTTTATTGCTGTGAACAGACGCCATGACCACAGCAACTCTTATAAAGGAAAACATTTCATTGGGGCTGGCTTACAGTTCAGAAGTTTAGTCCATTATCATCACAGCGGGAAGCATGGTGCCTTGCAGGCAGACATGATGCTGGAAAAGAAACTAAGAGTTCTACCTACATCTTGATTGACAGGCAGCAGGAAAAGACTGTGACACACTGGCCAGGCTTGAGCTTCTGAGAACTCAAAGCCCACCTTCTAGTGACACAGCCCCTAATAGTGCCACTCCCTATGGGCCTATGGGGACCATTTTTATGGCTACCACACCATGGAACTTCTACAATAGTAGGTTTGTTTTTCTGTTTTGTTTATCACTGTATTTCCTGCACCAAGAACAGAGTCTGGCCCAGCAAATTATAAGTATTTATTAGTAAATGAGTAAATGCATGAACTTCCAGAAAGAGCTATCTGAGTGCCCACTGATATAAACTCTGAGGGGTGGCCAGGCCACATAGTCACATACTCTTTACAATACAGTTGACTTCCATTTGACTCATTGCTGTGCCCCACAGTTTGTGACATTTTTTCCCTTATTCCTCAAAAGAGCACACATTGAGTTTTGCCATATTCATGGATGAATAAGCTGTCTAAACACATCTAAGTATCCATTTAGCATATCCCACTTGTTTAAGGAGTCCCATTTGGTGTTTATGAGACGATGTCACACCCAGTACAGGAGAGGCAGGAAGCTGACTCTGTCTCCTCTCAGCATCTGCTAATGGAATAATGCCAATTAGCATGTGTCAAGGGCCCAAAAGGAATCAGACTAGGCTGAAAAGGTGTCAGGCAGTAGGCCTGACACACAGTTAATAAGCTGTCTTTTACCTTTTCAGCAGGTTTTTTAGCATCTAGTCCTGTCAGGAGGAATGCTGACTGCTTGGATACACCAACTGGCATGTTGACTTAGTCATTGAAGGCCAGCTGTCACAGATGACCTCTGTGGGGGAGTGCAGTCTGATAGGCCAATTAACTGTTCTCCCATCAATATGTGGAAACTTCCATGGCAACATATTTTCTGAATTAGTTCCTGGTATGAGGAGAAACTTGCATTATCACACACACAAAAAATTAACCCAAAGAAGGAACTGAATGGGGGTGTGGTATGTAGCATAGGGCTGAGCCCTCAGAATATCTGCTCCTTCCAAAGGGGAACCTGGGAAGAATGAGGGTGTGATAATAGATGGCCGGCACTGTGGGAACCAAAGAGCAGGACATGGGTGACCTTCAAGGATGCTACTGGGGCAGTTTGGGTGGGAAGTCCGTCAGACCACATACAATGTTCTCCAGAGCCCCTGCTGTCCCTCTCCCAACCTCTGCCCCTTTGGTGTGTGGTGCCAAACCCAAGAGGACATGGAGCAGCATGTCACTTTTATTAGGTCAGTCTTCTTGGAAGCTTAGATAAGCATTTTTTTTCATATTTGTACCATTGTCATTAGCCCGATTTCTGGGTACTAATTAAACCAAAGAGGACAACCTAAAAACTAAAAGAAACAAGTGCAGTGATTGAGCGTTTCCCACATGTCAACCACTGTGCTCTGTGAGCTAAGCATTGTAATTCTTATGACAACCTGGAGTTAACATCAGTGTAAAACATCTGGCATGATATGGACTTCCAGTGCAGAGTTATGGAGAAAGGTGCCCAGGTCACACCACTGAGAAATGGCCAATAGCGCTTCATTTAATTTAGACAACACATTGAAATAAATACTGTTGTCCCATTTACATCAAGAAGATTGAAAGAAATTAATGACACCAGCCTGTGGCTGATGAGTAGTAAGTTAAGAACACAATCCAAATTTGTTTATCTTCGAAGCCTAGCCTGTGTGCGCTCTTTAAGACACATTCCTATTGGTTTATTATTACTATTCTATGTTTGGAATTACCACAAATACTGTTGGAAGTTGGCATCCTGTATCGCCCACTGGGCCTGAAGAACCTATAAGTTTTAGTGTTAGTTAAAGAGCCAGGGATTGGGGCTGGAGCTCAGCGGTGGAGTGTTTGTCCAGCATGGGTAAGCCCGGGTGTTTTGTGACTTCCTGAGGGATGTGAGCAAATGGCTGTTTGCCCCAGATAAACGACTGATGGTAGACTAAATAAATGACTCCACCCAAGCAGAGAATAAGGAACCAATGAGCTTATTGGGATTACTTACAGGACTACGAACGAAAGGTTGCTTACAAGAGGGTGGGTGACTGAAAGGCAGATGCATATGGAAAAGCCCACTTTAACATGGGTTACAAGTCACAAAAGTTTCATTCCTGGAACTCCCTTTGCAACTTGCGTGCAGCTCCACTGTCCACTGGAAACTCTCTTCTTCTCCCAGCAATTAATTGCTTACTGTTTTTAAAACATTGGAGAGGGGTCTCAAAAATCATTTTTTTAAGTTTATTTTTTTTCTTTGACAATTTCATACATATGTACATGCTACATTCCCACCTTGCCACCACCAGCTACTGTACCCTTCCCAGCAAGGTCCCGAGCCACTTTAGTGTCTTCTTGGTTTGTTTTTGCTTTGTGACTTTCTGGGTTTAATCAGGGCAGCCTGAGAGGACATTGGGAATGGAGCTCTTCATTGGAACTCATCAGGGGCTTCGCTCCTGAAAACAATGACTCCTCTCCTCCCAGCAGCCTTTGATGGTTGATAGCTCTCTAGGTCAGGGCTCATGAGCACCGATCCCATCTATGACTGAGTCTAGTACAGGGTTATGAGGGCAACCACAACTACTGTGAGTTCATGTGTGCTGTGACCATGTTATGCCCACTAGCCAGTGTTCCATGGCCCTATACTCATCATCCAGCGATTACATTCTTCTTGTCCCCTCTCCTACAGTGTTCCTTGAGCCTTGGAGGGGGTGATGTGGGTGTTCCATTTGAGACTAAGCCACTTTTTATCAACACTGTGATGGACCATAAGTGTCTGCATTGACACTGTTGTTTGTTGCAGAGACAAATTTCTTTGATCGAGGTTGATGGCAACACTAACATATGCACACAAACACAAATATTTAGGAGACAGTTTGACGGTGTGCCCATTTAGAAGGATGCAAGCGATAGATTTACCCTTTATGTCTATGACCTCTCTGTTCATTAGCCTTTGACTAGGTCTATATAGCACGGGGCATGAGCACCCTCCTGCAGAGAGGGAGCCTCAGAGCCAGTTGGACAGCAGCTGTTTACACCATGATAGTGTAATCACCATTGCAGAGAGTGGGCATCATAGCCAATGGGACTTCAGTTGGCTCCACCTACAATAGAGTAACCACTGTTGCACCAGTAGCCACATCTTGCCCAGCAAGTTGGTACTGTGGCATACTACTTTCTGAACCTTGCAAATTCATGACCTCCCTGAGACTTACAATTTTGTTTACTTTTTAGTCTTATGAGCCTCTGTGCAGAATGTTTCACTTTGGAGGAAATAGCTAGCTGTACAACACCCTGGGCTCAACCTTAACCAACACACACACACACACACACACACACACACACACACACACACACACATGCGCACGCACACAGAGAGAGAGAGAGAGAGAGAGAGAGAGAGAGAGAGAGAATACACAGGACCAGCCAAGAGTGACTTCTGTTAACTCCAGATGACTTCGCAGAGTCAGTTTCTCCACTTACATAGCCAGGAGTTATATCACCCCTGTGTTTTGGATATTAATAGACCCATTTCCAGAAGGGAAACTTATTGGATATCATATAACAGAGCTGTAGTAGCAGAGCAGGTAGTCATGATAGAAGCTGCTTATCTGTCCTGGCTGGACCACCCAGTCCTCCATGGTAAGTAGCCTTTCTACTTACCACTGGACATTTTAAAAATTGGAATAGAAGAACTAACAATGCTTGGCATTCCTTTTGGGGACCTTTTGCCTGGGTATGTCTCCATCAGTACCACAGATGGCAATGTGATTCTCTCCCTTCCTCATTAGCCATCTCAGTCATGCTGGTACTAGCCACTAAGAAGACCCTTAACACTGAAGATATCTATCACAAATTTGACGTTTCTAAGAGCATATCCCATACATATTAGGTCTGGTAGTACCTTGAAACCTAGGCCACAAAGGAAGACGCTAAGCTGTTTGGCCTGCCTGCTCTCATCTATGCATGCAGTTATAGTAAGATTAGCTTCCTCATTGTTCTCACTGCTTATATTCATTCAACTTCTAGAACTAGACTTCCAGAAAGTATCTATTGGCAGACGCATTTGCAGCTGAGTGTTTTCAAGTGTGTGTGTGTGCACTTGTACATGCGTATGCATGTATGCGTGTGTTTCATTTTTGCAGTGCTGGAAGGAAACCCAAGGCCTCTCTCATGGTAGGCAAGCAGTGTACCACAAGATATTTCCCCAGACCTCAACAAAATATATATGAAGTCAGGAGCTCTGCTGTCTTTCCAGTGATCACAGAATTTATGCTCATTCCTAATACTTACCTGTATATTCTTATATTGTTTAAATTCTCATGGGAAAATATGCCATTGTATCAGGTTGGTGCTTCCTTACCTATCCAGGGTGTCCTCATATGGTCAGTGGGAACGAATCAGGTTGGTTGGAGCAGTCTCAGCAAGACTGAGACAAGTTTATTTCCAGCAATCAGACTTCTTATACACTTATCAAAAGAGAACACAATGGCAGTTGCAAACTAGACAGGGCACATAAGATTAATGTCCAAGACTAACTGCCAAGCTACATGCTCCACCAACGTCTGTGGATTCCAGACTCACACCCGTGGTCTCTATGCGTCACTGCCAGGAGTACCTTGGATTCTCAGGAACTGAAAGGGACACAGTGCCCCAGGAATTGTGGTCTCAAACCTCAGAAACCATGACGCATGCCTCTTAAGGCAGCCAGAGAAGGCCAACCCCATGTGTCCCTGCCCCACTGAATTTGGCAACAAGTACTGAATCTGTTCTCTCTTTTTAAAACATTTTATTTCTTCCCATGAATTTATCCCCTTCCCTCCATCCCTTCCTCCATTGCTTTCTCTTTTATTGTGTCACTCTTTTTAAAAACTATTACTGGCTATTTTATAATAATTTCAGTGCTATAAAAATAAGGAAAATTTTGATTTCTGTCTGCACAAGCTTTAGTGCTCACCTCATAAATTGGTAATTCTTTGTAATTCAAGCTTGAAATCTGCTAATATGTTTCATTCATACTCTAACAACAAGTTCCTTTTTACCATTTGGCTCAATTTCTAACATTCCATTCAAATCATTACTTTCCTCATTTGTGCTGAACCAGGAGGGATTACTTTTCTGTGTTTCTCCTTGGGCTGCTCTCATTTCAATAAAAGTCCTCTTGGTGGGAGGAAGATGATCCCACCCATCCACCAAAACTTCATGTCCTCACTCCTGAATGTTCTAATGTGTCATGAAAAAGTCTAGTACATTGCTACAACTCACACTCAAAGTCATGATAGGCAGTAGTTAATATCTATGTCAAAAATAATTATGTATTTCTTATCTATGTCTTCTACAAAACCATATCTTATTAGTACTCAGACTTTCTAAAATGTCATATATCTTAGTGAGCTTCCTATCATTTTAATAGAATCCCTGATATAGTCAAGTTGTTAAGAGCAAAGGGTTCCTTTGGCCTTATCATTTCAGAGGTACCAGCCCATGGTAGGTTATTGTTATTGCTTTGGGCCCTTATCGAGGCAGCATACAGTGGGAAGACTGTTTGATGAAGCAAAAATGTTCCTCTCCCTGGTTTCACAATTGTTTTCAAAAGCATGTCTCCAGTAACTTAAAAGATCTCCCATTGGGCTACATTCTTAAACACCCCACCATTTCCCAACAGCAGTAACCTAGGAACAACCATTAACACGGGGAACAACCATTAACACACAGACCTTTGGGGATTTTAAACCCCCAACACTTGTGTATTTGTTGATTGATGCTATGCCCCACCATGAAATGTTATGATCACTGTAGGCCTGGGAATTTAACCTAGATGTTCCCTCTTCCTGCCCATGACTCTAAAATATCTTTTTTAATTTTTTAGTTTTTCCAAAGCAAGTAAAGGGATTTTTGGTTTATTTGGAATGGCGTCTTCTCCATGGTTTCCACAGTTACTGGGAAAATATATAACCCTGGACAGCTACCTCTACCCTAGGGTTCCAAGGTCACAGGATTTGAAGCCTGGTGGTCACTTGCCCAGCAGGAGGCTGGCCCGCAGCACTCGGGGCATATGGTGAATAGTCAGCAGAGACGGGTACCGCGCACCAGCTGGGCTCAGGGCAACGCTGAGTGGCAGGCAGCTGCATTGGGCGGCAGCGAGGTGGCATCCAGCTCATCCACGCAGGTGGCTGTGATGCTGTGGAGCAGGCGTGAGTAAGCTGTGCCCCGAGCACCAGCGGGCTGCGCGGTTCCACCAGCAGCGAGGTGATGGGTTGTGGAGGTGGCCTGGGTTGCGGAAACCAGGTGGTCGGAGGATATCCGGAGTTTGAGAGTAGGTGAAAAGTAAGTGGGCGTGAGCAGTTGGTCAGGAGACAAGGGTCAGCAAGTCCCCAAGACAAAAAGAGTTTTTTTTAGGGGGAATGGAAGCTTTGGCGGCAGAGGAGTGGTAATCTATAGGTTCTGGGAGCAAGGCTATTGGGAAGGGAAGTCCTGTGTGCGTGTTCAGTTCTTTAGGAGGAGGCAGGGCCAACGTGACAGATGAAAACATCAAGGGCCACTACGCTGGGAGCTTCAGCTGTCATCTGAGGGGCTGGGACGGAAATGGGCAGTCCCAGGGATAGTATCTGGAGGTGTACTGCTGGGACCAGGCTCTGACACAGGGGTTAAAGGGAGAGGCCTATCCCAGAACTTGGCATGTTAAAGGACTGTGGTAGGAGGTACGGGAGTGGGGGGTGGGAAGCATGTAAGGTTAATGGGAGGCTTTAGCCACGAAGGCGCCCTGCACAGTCTGGGAAGACACTGGGGCACATACGAGTGAATGGCACACTGGGGTATCTCGAGGACATCAAGAACATATGTTAGAGACAGGCATAGGGGCACTTGGGAGGATGGTGCAGGAGGATGGCAAATGTGAGGCCAGCCTGGGCTACATAAATCTTTTCTCAAAAATAAGTAATTAAAAAAGAAAAGTTTTGGTTTGTTGGAATACTGTGTTGAGCTTAAGTGGTCTGTGGGAGTGTCACAGTCATCCAATACCTCAGAGATTATTGGGTTTCTGTGGATATCATGGCAGCTGGAGCAACATACAGGCAAGACTGGTTGGGTTTGGGCTGGGTATCTGGGAGAAAGTAGGGACACCCCACCAGAGACAGGGGAACATGTCTGGGTGTCAGGAACACACTGAAGACAGGCTGGGTCAGACTACCCTGGAGTGTCTGTGATGTCAGATATAGAATGCCTCCTAATGTTTGGGATGTCATCTCAGGACCCACCTGTTCTACAGGGACATCATCCTCAGTCTGTTGATGTTCATAGAAATCAAGGACTGTGTGGGAGTCCAGGCTGATGGTGCTGACAGTTGGGTAGTACAGTGGTCCATCTTCATGAGGCTGGGGCGGAAGGGGGCACCAGGGATGGCCAGGACAGGAGCCTACCCGACTCCACTAAGTCAAAGTGGGGCTCCCAAGCTGGGATAGGGAGGTAAGTGGGTACGTGGGGTCTGTAGCTGCTCAGTGAGGGTAGGTGAACATAATGGTTACCCTCCTCTTAATGATTCAGAGATCTGGGGGAGGAGTTACCAAGGGAATTAGGATGAGGATGTGTGGTTACCATGAAGCCCTCCCCAGGCAGGTACTGGTTCACAAGGACATGGTTAGCTGGGAGACCCCAAAAAAGGCTGAGCTCAGACACTTTGTTCACGTAGCATTGAAGCCATGGAGGCAGTCTCTCGGGGACCATCCCCCGGGGATAGGGGAGCCCACCCCAGTTCTGTAGCCTCATTCCAGACAGCTGGGTCCACTTTGGCTTTGGGGCATTGAAAACCTGTCGAAGCAAATACTCCTCCTCTTCCTTGGAGATGAAGTCAGGGATGTAGTAGATTAGAGGTGGTGCTTGTTCCACCCTGAATGGTTCCAGTGCGGGGACCCTGGCATCCTGCTCCTCCCTGGATACCAGCTCCTTGTGTACCACCTGTCCACAGTGTCTCCTCCAATTCCCATATCCAACCCGCTCATGCTCACCTGCCCCCCAGCCACTTCCTAAAATGTCTTTTAAAGTAATAGCAGAATTGGTATTAATTCACCCTTTCCTAGTTTCCAAGAATAGAAACTTTAAAAATCCATGTTTAGTTATTAGCCAATCAAAGTGATGCATACTACCCATCACCTCATTTCCTGAAGATATTTTTCTGGTCCAGAGCTGTCTATTTTGTGGTAAGCAAGAAGAAAAACTCCTTTCTCACAGTATTTGAATTCCACACTGAGTTTCCACACATCAGGCCATATTTTAAACAGCCTATCACTTTCTCTGGAGGCAAAAGTACCTTGTAGCATTTTGTTCTCATTTAATTTTTTTATTAAAAATTTTTATTTTATGAATTTCACATCATGCACCCTGTTCCCTCCCATCTCCCACCTCCCCCCAGACCCACCCTCCACTCTTGCAATCTGTTCCAGCATAAAAAGTAACTACTCATTGTAGAAGCTGCAGTTTATCTCAATATGTCCCACAATATTCCCCTTTGTTCACACATTCTGCCTACAAATGTTCATTAAAATGACTCGTTGGTCTGGTATGAGGCCCCTGGTTTCCTCTACTCTATCAGTACTGGAACCTCACTGGAACTCCTCTCAGATATGCTGTAACTGTCCTGTGTCATGGAGATCCTGCAGTCCTTGGTTGTGGAACTGACCTCTTCTTGCACTCCAGCAGTTCATCCATGGGATGGATGCAACCCCCACTTGCAGGGCCAGTTCTACTATGGAAAGGTGCAGGGCCTGCTCTCCTGAGTGCTGCAGCAAGTAAGGGGCAGGGACAGCTGTCCCTTCTTGTGACCCCAGATCTCCTGTTGGCCAATGGTGGTGAAGGCAAAAGGGAGGGGGGCATCTCTCCCTAGCCAACACCACCACATAACAGACAAGAGGCAGAGCTGGCTCTCCCACACTCATTCCTCAGGGCTGGCTTACCCACAACCCCCACTTCCAGGGCCAGGCAGAGTTCTTCTAGTTTCTGGTTTGTTTCCTGTCCAGGGAGCCCATCTGGTGCTGGCCTGGTATTATTGGTCTGGTAGTCATCACAGGCTACCCTGCACCAAAGTGGTGTTGGTATCCAGCTTCCTTTTTTTTTTGGCCAGGAATGTTAGGTTACTATTCATTCATATGTTCATAGGTCAGAACACTGAGTATAGATATAGCCTCTCTCCTCTCTGCCACCTACCAATGCACATGTGATTAATTTAATTTTTAAAAATTATGTTTATTTACTGCATACATACAGGCACACAGACAGACAGACAGACAGACACACACATGCATATAGAAGCCAGAGGACAGCTTGTAGGAGTCAGTTTCCTCCCTCCATCATGTGGGTCCTAGGGCTTGAACTCAGGTCTCTGGGTTGGCAGGCAAGTACCTTTACCTACTAAGCCAGCTCACTGATCCTTTTTCCCTTTTATTTTAACTTTTGATACTCTTTCACTAAAATTTCTTCTTGTTGGTATTGTTGTCTATTCTTTAATATTTAAGTTGTTTTCGTGAGTATATGATCATTTTTGAATAGCAAATGGATCAAGAATGTGCTGTCCCCAAATATGGGATCAACCAATATTGAAATAGTAAGGAAAAGGTCCCTGAGAGGACATCATCTGAGAAGTCTCCCTCACTCTCTGTCTCTGACGACATAGGGACACGGAGAAAAAGCCAAAAGATTAGCTCTATAAGTCCCTTTGTTTACATCATTGAATCATAGCTACCTCTTCATCAAGTCTGGGCCATAAATGACAAAAGCTTACCTTTTTGGTCTTCATTTCTGAAGGTTCTCATGGAAGAGAAAATATACCAAATACACTTTCCTCTCTCCTTTTCTCTCTCCCTCTCTTACCCTACCCTCTTAAAAATTTTTGAAGATTTTGCTTTTATTACATGTTTACAAATGTTTGTCTGCATGTGTGTCTGTGCACCACCTATACACAGTGTCACTGGAGTCCCAAATAGGTGTGAGCCACCATGGGTGCTGGGAATCAAACCCAGGTCCTCTGGAAGAGCAACCAGTGCTTAACCACTGAGCCACCTCTCAGCCCCACTCTTATTTTTTGATGGGGCCAAAGGGACATCCCAGAACCTTGTTCTAGCTACATAAGCACCTTACTACTGTCTGTTTTCACAGCCCTGCTCTTCCGATGTTATTCTATCTGTTCTCTGGTATGGGGACATTTCCCACCTCTTATGAAGCACTTATAAGAGATTTTCATCCCTTGTAAAGTATATATGTGTACAATTTTCATCCCTTATAGTATATATGTATAAGATTTTCATCCTTTATAAAGTACATATGTGTAAACTTAGGACTGAGCTCCTTCATTTATATATATATATATATATATATATATATATATATATATATATATATATATATATAAAACAAATACATGTGTGGATACAATAACAATTGATGAAAAGAGGCTGTGAATTTGAAGGAGAGTGACAAGGGGTATATGGGAGGGACGAAAGGGAAGGGAGAAATGTAATTAAATTACAGCCTCAAAAACAAACCACAGAGCAAAAGATAGGTCTTAAGATGATGCCTGTGTAACCCATTCAGCTCCTCTCCCCCAGGGTCTCTCCTGAATGCTTCTGACATTGCTGTCTTTGCAGTTGCAGTCCTTTGAGACCCTGTGATCTGCCACTTCATAAACATTTCTTTCCTACCTAACTCCCTCCAGTGTGTTAGACATAAGTAGGGGCATCAGATGCACAGCCAGATTTTATCCTGCAAAAAACACAGGCGGATCTTGAGCATTAGATTGAAAATTCTCTATATTGGGTTACAGACGACGTCTCCATACTAATTGCAACAGTTCCTCACTTAATGGTCCATTCCATCTTATCTGCACAGGCCCTTGAGGGTGTTTCTCTCTGGTATGAATACTCTTCTTAAGAGGGGAATGGTGGTGTTTATATGCAATCCCAGCATTTAGGAGGTGGAGACACAAAGATGTGGAGTTCCCAGTTAGCTTAGCTATAGTGAGTTCCAGAGTAGCCTGAAATTCATAGTGAGGACCTCACTCAAAACAAACAAGCAAACAAAAAAACTCTCAAATAGTGATAAACAGTCCATTAATCCTAGAAAACTTAGCAAAAGTCCCCATTGTGTGAAGCCACCTTTGAATGCATCCATGGATTTACACATGAAAGGAACATTTGAAACTGTCCACCAATTCTGATTCACACCCTCCTTCTAAGTTCTTTCTAAGCAGGACAAGGATGTAAATCCAATTCACATTTGAAGATGATCCCTCTGGTAGTAGGGCTGACACTGATTGGGGTGAGAGAACACAGGAAGAAAACTCAGAAAACCAGTTAGGTGGCCTGACAATTGCCCAGTAGCAGCAAGAGAACTGAACTTGGGAAGAGTTCTTAATTTTTAGTATTTAACAACTGAGTCAGGCAGATCATCCAGACTCACATAGAAGTAATCCCAAATATGTCCACAAGGCACTGTAGGAGAATGAAGAAGGGTGGTACCCAGAATGAAGAATGCTGGGCATCCAGAGAAGGTTCTAATAAGGATGTAGCATCAGAAATGAGCTCCAGGGATAAGTCCAGAAGCAAAGTAACATGCCAAGAGAGGGCTGGGGTTCCAGTGGAGTGGGTAGCATGGTTACAGGTGAGAGGCAGGAGAGAACTCAGTACCTTTGCTGACTTGTGAGTAGTTTGCTTTTGCGAGAGCCACAGCTGAATATGACTGGATACTTCCTTATCCGCAGAGTTGAATCTGGAAAAGTAGGCTGAAGTCAGATCCTGAAGAGCACCATATGATACCTCTTTTAGTTGGGGTTTCTATCGCTGTGATGAAACACCCTGAAGAAAAGCAACTGGGAGAGGAAAGGATTCATCTCACCTCGCGGCTTGTGGTCCATCATCCAGGGAAGTCCAGGCAGGAACTGATGGAGCTGGTGCAGGGGCTGATATAGAAGTCATGGAGACTAATGATCACTGGCTTGCTCTTCATGGCTTGTTCAACATCCTTCTTACAGCACCTAGGACCACCAGCTCAGGGGTGGCGCTGGTGAACTGGACCCTCCCATATAATTCCTCGACCAAGAAAATACACCACAGGCTTGTTTGTAGGCTACACTGCTAGGGGCATTCTCTCAACTGGCGTTTCCCTGCCCCAAACGACTCTATCTTGTGTCAAGATGGCATAAAACTGGCCCGCACAACACCTCCAGTCATTTTATACTTAATCTAAAAGCCGTGGAGTCCTGTGGTGGATTTCAGCAGCTGGAGCGATGAACATGGAAGCCAGCATTCTAGGAAGAGGTTTCTGGTTGCAGTAAAGAAGCAGAATATTCAGGGACTCCTGGAGTAATCTCAGGAGAAGTGGTGAAGGCTTGAACTGGGTGTGGGAACAGAGATGGTAGCTGGACACATCAGAGAAGCCTTGAGATGCTAGGGTTGGTGCCTGAGTATGTGGAGGGAGCCGGAAGAGAACAAGACTGGCTGTCTGACTTATTGTGTGAGCCACATAGTAAAGTATGGTGTTGTTTTCCCAAAAGAGTATATGTTTGAGGGAGAAGAAAGTGAGTTTTATGTTAGATGTGTTGTGTTTGGACAGCCTATGAGGTATCAGCGAGGACTTGTCCAGCACAAAGGCAAATGGAGGTGCCTGGTGCTCAGAAGAAAAGCCTGAACCAGAGGTGCAGATTTCTGCCAATCGTATTTAGTTGGGTCCACTCCCTACGAGTGGGTATGATAAATCAGAGCATATGTAACAGACAAAAGAAAAGGAAAATAGTGGAGACATCAATATTTAAGCAGCTGGAAAGCCAGAAAAGAAAAGGGGTGGTGGGGGAAGGTGAGTAGGTAGGAAACAAAATAGAGCTAAAGCAAAGAGCCCTTGAAGACGAGAGGAGAGGAAGGTGGAACTCAGCAGGGAATATTTCAAGGGAGAGAACGCCTGGAACGTTCCTTAGATTTAGGAGCAGGTGACCCTGGCAAAGTAATTAAGTGGAGGAGGAAGCCAGACGGCAGTGGGTTGAGGAATGCTCTAGAAGGAAGGGAGTGCAGGCATATCTTTCAGAATTTCAAGGAGAGGTAAGAAAAACAGGACAGAGCCCCAGCTCCGAAGACGCAGACTGTGGGAGGTCCACTGACATTTAAGAGGATTGAGCGTATCTAATATTAGGGTCGTTGGAAATTAATATCCTTGGTGTCAGAAAAGAAACACACAATCAGTGAAAGGTACCCCCAAAAGCAACCTCTTTCTAAAAGGTGCTCTCTCCTCGGTCAGCAGGCAGAAGTATGAGTGGCCAATATGCCCCCACCCCATCGTCTTTTATCCCTAACGCAAGGAGGGGTTGACTTTTCCTCCTTGCCAGGGGTTCAGCCTTACAGTTTGTTCCAGATTGGCTAATTTAGAGAGCGATGAAAAAGGGAGAGAATCCAGGGAGAAGGCAGAACTAGCTGCACCTAGATGTTTAAACATTTCAGGAATTCCACAGTCAGATACACCTGGTCAAACAAGTTTATCTGACAAAGGATTACCAAAAGGGATTTTGTGGGAGGGAATGACATTGCAAGTAGGCACACAGCCATTAACCTGTCTGTAAGAAATGGCTGAATCACTCACAGAGCAGAGAAGCCAACAGAGAAGGGAATAAAGGCCTGCCTAAAAGACGGCATGCGCAGTGGAGTCCAGGAGTGACAGGCGCGAAAGCAGGAAGAGCTTGGCAAGTCTGGACACAGCAGGATTCAGAGGACCAAGCAGCACCAGAGGGATTTGCCAGAAAATCCACAGCTTCGCTTCCAACCAGCAGAAGGGGTCTGGGGGAAGAGCGATAAATTGGGAGAGGCTTAGAGCATCTGTTCTCAACCTGTGGGTCGCGACCCCCAAGACCGTCGGAAAACACAGATATTTACATCACGATTCATAACAGTAGCAAAATTGCAGTAATGAAGCAGCAATGAAAATAATTTTGTGGTTGGTGGTCACCACAACATGAGGAACTCTATTGAAGGGTCCCAGTGTCAGGAAGGTTGAGAACCACTGGTCTAGAGGAAGTGACTGTGACTAGAAACAAAGGAAAGAGAATAAAGACTGTAACCGGCTTAGACTCCTTCGACCTCAGCAATACGTATGGGAGCAGAGAACATGGCCCTAGAGCAGGTCTGGGATTCGAATTTCTCCGGAGCGGTGTGATAGAAGGACAAGTTGCCAAAAGGGTGTAGGATACTCCTGAGAGCACCCAGGTAGGGAAGGACATGAAAGCCAGAAAGGATGAGAACTAGGTAAGAAAACGTAAGCAGGTTGAAGAGTAGATGACAGCCAGGAAGCTCTAGGGAATGGCAAGCTCTGTGGCTGAGGCTAAAGGGTCTTCACAGGGAGAAAGGAAGCTAGAAGCTAAATGCAGTTGGAAGGAGATAAGAGGCCTGGGTGTTTGAGCTGTCATCCGCTTGGGTATAGAAAGCATTCAGTATCACGATAGGACTTTAAAATGCCACGTGTGTATGAGTCAGGGAAAGTCAGTACTTGCTGCTGTAACAAAAAGCCCCAGTAAAATGGCTTACTATCAGGGACATTTGATTCTCGTACTTGTCACTGTTCAACTTGGATTGGCGGCTGGCGTCCAGGCAGACACTCAAACACTCAGAATTTGAGGTTTCTTCTTTCCTCTATTCCTACCATCTTATTTGTTTCCAAGATTACCTTAAAACAAAGACTTAGGGAAACAAAATACCAACTCAGGCATACGGATACAAACATTTAAATAAAATGCCAGTGGTAATAAAAAGAAAAAAAATACAGCATTGGGCTAGTTGTGTTTACTTTAGGAGGGAAAGAAAAAGGTTATGCCTATGTGGGCCTGGCGAGCTGGTGGAATGGAAACGTTTACTTTGCTCAGCATTCCGCAGCTCCATCCAAACAACCTTATGTCACAAAGTCAGAAATGCTGGCCTTACGCTTCAACAACCAACGACGGAATAAATCTCATTGACATTCTGTACGTCGAAATGCTCATTGTGGGAGGGATTTCTGAGCATACAGCCCTACCCCCTCCCGTGCTGGGGGTGTTTGTGGGGCTGCTTAGGACATGAAGTATTTAAGGCAGACCGTGGTTTCCCTTTCCAGATCTTACCACCTGGTTGGGAAAGGCGAATTGTAAAGATAGGAACTGAGAACACAGTGCTGAAGGCTTAACAGAGCTACCCACAGGGGATGGACATGCTTAGAGGTGGGACAGTCCCCTAAGAATGCAGAGGAAGGACTGTAGAGCATTGCACATTTTAAAACTTGAAAGCCACTGTCAAAGTTCTGGCACTTAACTAAATGACCCACCCAAAGCTTCAGTAGCAGAACTGGAGTTTGTGTCGTAGGGTCTGAAATTCCTAGTTCCTAGAACAGAGATCGTTATAGTTTCCCCCCCACCCCAGGTTTCATTCTTCTTGGCCCTTTCCTAGGGTTTTCTGTGTTAGAGTTAGAAATCAACCAGACATTGCTCTCAGGGGAACTTAGCAAATGGATTAAAGAGCTTCCCAAGGTCCCCACTCACTCTGGTAGGACTGTACGTCTTTCTTTAGTCCCCTTTGTTGGTGATCAAACAAAAAAACTGCAGTCTGACACTTCATTTTATCTTTGAACTAGCTTGCAAGTCAGCTATGACTTGCTGTGGAAGACATAAGACTTTTGCAAAGAGATGAAGTATAGCCGGGCAGTGGTGGCACATGCCTTTAATCCCAGCACTCAGGAGGCAGAGGAAGGCAGATCTCTGTGAGTTCGAAGCCAGCCTGGGCTACAAAGTGAGTCCAGGACAGCCAGGCTGTTACACAGAGAAACCCTAAAAAAGATGAAGCATAGTTTATTGTGCAGCAATAATAATCAAAATATCATTTTTTCTAAGTTTTCTAAGTCTCAATATCCAATGGACACCGTAGGAAAATTTGACAGATGATATTTTTACATTTGGAGGGTTGGCTTGAGAGAAAATTTAATCTGAACCTTCCATGGCAGGCTGTGATCACAGCCATTCTTTGCTCCAAAAGAAAGTGCTGTATTTATGTTGTCACACTGTATGTGACAGCAGACACACCTATTCTTTGCTCCAGAGAGAACTACTGTCTCTATTTACTATGGCTGTTTTTCACACCAAAACATCCCTGAAACAACAGCTCAAAACAACAGGCAATCAGCGCTTCTGCAAATAGCCCAAATACAGAGACTCATGGAAAATTTTCTCCCAACAGCATGATTCTGTGAAAACCAGCCCTCTCCAAGTCACCAATGACGGGCTATTTTTATATTTTCAGAGTACTCAAGGTAAATGAACTACTTGAAAATTCAAAAACCAATTTCAAATTGTTCCAGTAAGCCTTTCAACAAAAAAGCCGATGTTTTTATCCACTCCAGCAAGAATAACTCAAAACTGAAGAGAGCAGCGCAATGCTAAAAACAACAAAAATAAGCATTTCTTAACATTGTTCTAGAAAGGAAGATGTTTTCTTAAATATACAAATGCCCATGAACTATTTTCTAGTTTGGGAGGTGTCTTAGTTAGGGTTTTATTGCAATGAAGAGACACCATGACCAAGGCAAAACTCTTATAGTGCTGGAAGAGCCTAGAGTTCTACGTCTTGATCTGAAGGCAGCAGAAGGATACTGGATCCCACCCTGGACCCTACACCTCAGCTCAAGCATACCTCAGAGCCCGCCCCTACAGAGGCACACTTCCTCAGAGCCCGCCCCTACAGAGGCACACTTCCTCTAACAAGGCCTGTCTCCTCCAATAAGGCCACACCTCCTAATAGTGTCCTTCCCTATGGCCAAGCACTCAAAGACTTGAGTCTATGGGGGCCATTCCTATTCAAAACACCACAGGAGGGGAAATAAAAGGGGTGAGCAGCATCTGCCTAACTTCTCAGCATGCATGTGTGTGTGTGTGTGTGTGTGTGTGTGTGTGTGTGTAACACACGCAGGGAGGTGCTTCCATGTAGATATGTGCAAATTGGTAACACAATAGGATTATTACCTCTTTATGATAAGAGGAAGAAATCATTAGGAATCTTCAAACTATGTATATCTTCTGGAACCATGTTTAATGGTTAGAATGTTTTGCCACGTATGTGGCAATTTCAACCCCACCCCCACCCCCCAGTCTTGTCATGTGCCCCATGTTCAGGTACTGTCATGGTTTGAGATGAAATGTCCTCAACAGGCTTCTTTAAACGCTTGGTTCCAGCTGGTGGTGTTATTTTGGAAGGGGTAGGATTTTTGGGGGAGTAGGGTGGGTAGCTGGAGGAAGTGGGCCACAAAGGGCCAGGCTCCGAGAATTACAGTCCATCCCACCAGTCTCTCTCTCTCTCTCTCTCTGCTTTCTGGTATGCAGAGACATGAACAAGCAGCTGTTCCATGGTTCCATAGCCATGGAGCTACCTCCACGATGGGCTGTTTCCTCTCACACTGTAATAATAAATCCTTCCTCTCTCTGTTTCTTGTCAGGTATTTGGCCAGAGTGATGGGAAAAGTAACTGATAGGCACTTTGTATGCTTCATCAAATTTGGATTTTACTGAGGCATGTGAAAGAATAAAGATGCCCAGCTAGAGCCGGGGAAGTCAGGACTCAAGGATCTGCCCGCTTCTAACAGAGATGAACAACAGCCTCTATTCTTCAGTGTCTCCTGCTGGTGCTGTTATTGTTTCCTGATTCAGTGCTTCCTAGGTAGGAAGCTCCTTCTCTTAGTTAATGTTTTATTGCTTGGGAAGAGGCACTGTGACCACAGCAACTCTTATAAAGGAAAACATTTAATTGGGGCTAGCTTATAGTTCAGAGGTTTAGTCCATTATTGTCATGGCTGGAAGCACGGTGGTGTGCAGGCAGACATGGTGCTGGAGAAGGAGCTGAGGGTTCTACATCTGGATCTACAGGCAGCAGGAAGAAAGAGTGACA
This sequence comes from Lophiomys imhausi, assembly GCA_907164525.1. Classification (NCBI taxonomy): domain Eukaryota; kingdom Metazoa; phylum Chordata; class Mammalia; order Rodentia; family Muridae; genus Lophiomys; species Lophiomys imhausi. The sequence goes on along the minus strand of CAJQZJ010033609.1, from coordinate 980,996 downwards.
CTGGGCCTGGCTTGAGCATCTGAGACCTCCAAGCCCACCTCCAAGTGACACACTTCCTCCAACAAGTCTGCCACACGTACTCCAACAAGACCACACCTCCTCACTCCCTATGGGCCTATGGGAACTATTTTTATTCAAACTACCACACCCCTATAAGAAGAAGGTTCTGAAATGTTGCTCTCTATGTCTCATTGTATTGCGCACACATTGTCCTAAGTCTGTTTTCTAGTATTTTTCCTCTTCTATTCATGAAATCTATCTGGGGGAAAAATGTTGTCAAAGAATCACACTGAGAAAAGGACAATAATCTATGAGATTATCTTTATTCTTTTAAATATTGCTAAGATTAGAATATAATGCTCCTATCTCAAGGTCCAATTAAGTACACTCATGCTATGAAACACTGTTTGCAACAGAAATGATTTGAAGCCGGCAGGGTGAAATGCTTTGAAAGGTATCCAAGCTAACAGTCATGGCACACCAGCCTAGCTCTGGAGTTTGAGGGTGTCCATCCACTTTAGCTTCACTTGTTAGACATTTAATTTCCTGTGTGATGGTACTGGGATGTATGGTCTGGTGGGAGCTGTTCGGGTCTAGAGGGCTCTGCCTTCATGAAAGGTTAATGCCTCTACAGAAAGAAACAGGATAATGCCTCTATAGGAACAATTTCTGTTCGGTCTTCTGCCCTTTGAACAATAGTGTCCCACCCCTCCATAGCATGCTGACTTCAAGCCACCCTACCCCCTCAGAAGCAGAGGTGAGACCCTCAGCCCTCATCAGACTGCCTGCTCCTTGATCTTAACTTCTAGATTGTGAGAGATAAATTTCTGATATATTTGTTTTACTCTATTTTTTTATGCTATGAATCAAGCTTAGGGCCTCACACCTGCTAGGAGCCCGTCTCCAAGCTAATAACTAATGTTTTGTTTTGGTTTATTTTGGATTATTTGGTTCCTAGTATTGGCATATAACAGACTAAAGTCTAATATTGAATAATTGTTGGGTAAACATTTAAAATCTCTATGGAGAGCCAGGTGTCTTTAATCCCAGCATGCAGGAGACAGAAGCAGGCAGATCTCTTGAGTTCAAGGCCAGCCTTGTCTACAGAGATAGTTTCAGGACAGTTAGGGCTACACAGAGAAACCCTGCTGTGAAACCCCCAAAACAAGAAATAAAATACTCTATGGAGATGTTACCAGTTTTATTTGTATTTGTACAGCATTATAGGCAGTCTGGGTAGCAGTCCTGATACGTAACTTTCCTTCCCTAAAGTCATCATCTATGGCTGTCAATACTCTCTCTCTTCTAACCCATCCACTTTTGTAATTGGTGTTTGGAGCCTGGGCTGGGCACTTCCAGCTCTTGGCCTTTGATTAAAGAATGAAATATAAAGGCCACACAGGCTGCAAAATAGCAAAGAAGGCTTATATAAAGTAAATGATAGAAAGAGTCAGAACACACCACAAGAGAGCAGCAGGACACGCACATGTACACATGCACACACACATGTACACACACATGCACACATGTACACACACGTACACACACACACACACACACACACACACACACACACACACACACACA
>CAJQZJ010033609.1:927325-979399 GCA_907164525.1 Lophiomys imhausi | reverse complement strand
ACACACACACACACACACACACACACACACACACACACACACACACAAGTGAAGGAGTTCAATGGCCCTGATGACTGCTCAGGGTTTCCATTTCAGAAGTTCAAGAGAAGGAAGGGTTCGGTTGCTAGGGAGACTGTGTGGGTGGTTTCTCTATCTTGGTTGATAGATTAGATAATATCGTGTGTCTAAGTTAAGATTATCATTGCTGTGATAAAATACCACGACCAAAGCAAACTGTGGACCAAAGGGTTTATTTGGCTTATGCTTCTATATCACTGTTCTTAACAGAAGGAAATCAGGACAGACACTCAAACAAGTCAGGAACCTGGAGGCAGGAGCGGATGCAGAGGTCATGGAGGGGCGCTGCTTACTGGCTTAATCCTCATGGCTTGCTCAGCCTGGCTTCTTACCGAGCCCATGACCACCAGCTCAGAGATGGCCCCACCCACAAAGGGCTGGGCCCTCCGACATCAATCACTAATTAAGAAAATGTTCTACAGGCTTCCTACAGCCCGTTCTTACAGAGGCATTTTCTCAATTGAAGTTCCCTCCTCTCAGATGACTCTAGCTTGTATCTAGATGACATAAAACTACCCAGAACAACATGTTTTCACTGCACATGCTCCCTTCCCACAATGCATATGATTTCATGCCCAGTTTTGCATAGATATTTGATGGTAAGAAAGAGATTCTCACTAAAAGTTCACTTGAGGACAGTTCTACTTTATTGTATATGTACCCTAAACCAGTTCAGGCTATATAAGATTTGTTTTTTTTTTTTCTTCCAGATAAGGTGAATATAAACTAATGGAAACTAAGTCTGGTGGTTGTTAAGGGAAGGAGAAAGGTATTTCATTGTTCAAGGAGGGATGTACATGCAGACTGATTCAGGTGGGAGTCCTGTGTTGTTAGAAGGTTGCTAGATTCATTGTTCAGTTTTGTGTCTCAGTTAAGAGTCACAGGCTGCCAAATGTACTAATACCAGAAAAGGAATATGTATATAGCCCAAACCAAGTGGAGCCCCAAATTACTAAATTATTCCCTATGCTTGCCTGTTTCACTTCTTTTTTTTTAATTCAGTATTTTGAAGTACTTGATTAGTTTTGATTTAGAACAAAGTACCAAGCAATTAAAAAGTCTCCCTGAGGAAACTCAGGTTGTTTCTGTTTATTTGTTGTTACACTTTTTTCCCTTTTATACTTCAGTATTTTATCTGGTACGCTTTTTGAATTTCAGATAATTGGAGTGGATCAAATAGTATCCCCAGAAAGTCACATCTTGAGATAAATAGTCTTGGTTTTAGAAGGTCTTACATCCAACAACTAACATCCTCATCTGAAGTTTTGTGTGTGTGTGTGGAGACATGGGAAAGATGGTGGTGTGAAGATGGAAGCAGAGATTGCAGTTATCTAGCCACAGGCAGTGAACGCATAGGGATGACGCCACCACAAAACAGTGGACGAGAAACAACAAATGAGCTTCTTCATATCTTCCAGAAGAAACCAGCCCCAGAACCCTGGATTTGGACTTTTAGTTTGAGAATAAGAGAACACATATGTTTTGTTCTCTCTCTCTCTCTCTCTCTCTCTCTCTCTCTCTCTCTCTCTCTCTCTCTCGTGTGTGTGTGTGTGTGTGTGTGTGTGTGTGTGTGTTCATGCACACATGAGTACATGTTCCATGCATGCATATAGAGGTCAGAGAACTGGAGTTGGTTCTCTCCTTCTACCTTTACATGGGAACTCAAGTGACCAGGCTTAGGGAACAAGCCCCTTTTATCCACTGAACTGTCTTATGTTGTTTTTTTTTTTTTTTTTTAAACAAAATCTCAATTGTTAAATTTTACCAATGAAGACTTGGGAACTAGATGCTGGGGTAAAACCTGATAGCTCAGAGAGTCAGAGAAAGTACCCAGTTGACCTTCCTCCTCAGCTGATGTCCCAAAAGGAAGTTCTCCTCCATGCTCTCTCAAAAAACCCTCAAACTGAATGTCCCTCTCTTCTATTTTTGTGCATCTCTCCATCAGTCCTTCTGACTTCCTCTAACTCTCTGGGCTTTTTTTTTTTTTTAAATGTTTACTACCTGTCAACTGGTTGCTTGCTCTGCCTCTTGACGTATGGTTGACTTTATTTAATCCTGTTTACAATAAGCAGAAAGCTCTTGGATTAAAGGTGTGTGCTAGGGCTGAGCCACCTCACAACTAGAAACAGGTTTTTCCAGTAAACAACACAATCTTGAGGTTCACACTGTGATCAAATATCCCACATTTCCTCCTTTTTGTTTAAATAAGAAGGAAAGTTTTTAAGTCTAACTTAGTAAAACTATTTACAATATTGAAGCTACCTCTGCCAAGCTTTCCACAGTGTCCAGCTTGGTTGTATTTGGCAGTCTTAGGATTAAGTATTTTTTGAGTTCAGAGTTCTGTAAAATGTTGGTGTCAGTCTCATATGAACTCAGCTTTTTGAACATTCTGAGAAGTGTGTAGTCTGAAGCTGATCTTTGGGTGATATTTGTCAGCTTCATGGCAAAGCTGGCTAGGTAGACCATAGCAGTCAACCCAAAGGTGTCCACAGTTTGTGCAGAACCTGGTGGCAGAGGCATGGGGTAGTCTTGCCCCATGGCTAACGTCACCACAACCCAGGCACTCATCTGTGCAGGTCCCATCATCCTCTTGAGACCTCAAAGGTTACTGTTAGGAGTGTCACGGTTTATTGTAGAAAGCTTAAACATTTAAAATGCCATATTCAGCAGATCTCTGAAAGGTTTGAGGACCACAAAAGAATTAAATACATCTAAGGTGCATGACTTTTGTTTGTAGTTACCTGCTCCAGGCTCAATCCTGAAAACATGTACAGGAAGCTAGATGAAGTTTGTTTCTAGAATTAGTTAGTACTCTGTATGACTACTAGTATCACAACAGAAAGTTTATATGTACATAATAATCTTATAGACTTTGAGATAATATTTATACCTTAAGGAAAGGTTTAGAGAGTCAAATGAAAACCAAAAGATTATGAGATTAGTGGCAACAGAATAGCCCCTTTTTTTCCCTCTGTCTCATACCAATAGCACTTATGATATGACCCAGATTTTAGATTTTTTTTTAACAAGCATGCATGGGTTTAGAAAAGGAGAAAGCCACACTCCAACCCCAAAGCCAGCTTTAATTTTTAATTGAATTGGACCACATAAAGACCATTTGCCACTTATGTCTGTAGAGGGCAGCAGAGATGAGCTGGAAGTGGGCAACACCACTTAGTCAATACTTAAAAAAAAAAATTTATTACTTCAGGTTACATCTCCATCACAGCTTCCTCTTTCTATCCCTCCCAGTCCAGTCCTCCCACCCTCTACCCCCTATCCCATCCATCCCACTCCTCTGGAGTGGAGTGTCTCTAACATATCAGACCCCCACCCCAGTTCAGCAGTCATATGAGGGCCAAGAGCCTCCTCATACACTGAGGGTCTACAAGGCAGCACCACTAGGGCAAAGTGTCTCATTGACAGGAAACAAAGTCTATGTCCATGTTCCCTTTGGTGCATTGGTTGTAGTATAGTTATTCTGTACTATATGGTTAAAATCCGATGATAAGTGAATAGATGCCACATGCATCCTACTGAGTCTGAGTTAGCTTACTCAGGAGGAGCTTCTCTAGTTCCATCCATTTGGCTGCAAATTGCATGATTTAGTTGTTTCTGATGGCTCAGTAGTATTCCTTTGTGTAGATGTACCACAGTTTTTGTTGTTGTTGTTGTTTTTGGTTTTTATCCATTCCTCGGTTGAGGGACATCTGGATTGTTTCCAGTTTCTAGCTATTACAAATAAGCCTGCTATGAACATAGATGAACCTTTGGGTTTGGTGAGGAATCATTGGGATGTATACTCAGAAGTGGTACGGTTGGGTCTTGAGGTAGAGCTATTCCAAGTTTTCTAAGATATCACCAGACTGATTTCCATAGTGGTTGTACAAGTTTGCACTCCCATCAGCAATGGAGGAGGGTTCCCCTTTCTCCACAACCTTGCCAGCATGTGCTGTCATTTGAGCTTTTGATCTTAGCCATTCTGACAGGTGTGAGATGGAATCTTAGAGTCGTCTTGAGTTGCATTTCTCTGATGATTAAGGATGCTGAGCATTTATTCAAGTGTTTCTCAGCCATTAGGGATTCCTCCTTTGTGAATTCTCTTTTTAGCTCTGTTCCCCATTTTTTTGATTGGATTATTTGGTTTCTTGGTATTTAATTTCTTGAGTTCTTTGTAAATTTTGGATATTAGCCCCTGTCAGATGTGGAGTTGGTGAAGAATTTTTCCCAATCTGTAGGTTGCTGTTTTATTCGAATGACAGTGTCTTTTGCCTTACAGAACTTTTCAGTTTCATGAGGTTCCATTTATTGATTATTGGTCTTAGATCCTGAGGTGTTGGTGTTCTGTTCAGGAAGTTGTCACCTGTGCCAATGAGTTCTAGGGTTTTACCCACTTTCTCTTCTAATAGATTTAGTGTGTCCAGCCTTATGTCAAGGTCTTTGATCCACTTGGACTTAAGTTTTGTACAAGGCTATAAATATGGGTCTAATTTCATTCTTTTGCATGTCAACATCCAGTTAGACCAGCACTGTTTGTTGAAGATGCTGTCCTTTTTCCATTGTACAGTTTTGGTTTCTTTGTCAAAAATTAAGTGAACATAGGTGTGTGGGTTCATTTCTGGGTCTTCAATTCGATTCCATTGATTCACTGGTCTGTTTCTATACCAATGCCATGCTGTTTTTATTACTATTGCTCTGTAGTACAGCTTGAAATCTGGGATAGTGATACCTCCAGATTTTTTTTATTGTACAGGATAGATTTAGCTATTCTGGGCTTTTTGTTGTTCCATATGAAGTTGAGAATTACTTTTTCTAGGTCTATAAAGAATTGTGTTGGTATTTTGATAGGAATTGCATTGAATCTGTATAGTTTTTGGCAGGATGGCCATTTTTATTATGTTGATCCTACCTATCCATGAGCATGGGAGATTTTTCCATCTTCTGATGGCCTCTTCAATTTCTTTCTTCAAGGACTTGAAATTCTTGTCATACAGGTCTTTTACTTGCTTGGTTAGAGTTACCCCCAGGTATTTTATATTGTTTGTGGTTATTGTGAAGGGTGTTGTTTCCCTAATTTCTTTCTCAGCCCATTTATTTTTTGTATAAAGAAGGGTGGCTTTTTTTAAAATTAATTTTGTATCCAGCCACCTTGCTGAAGTTGTTTATCAGTTGTAAGAGTTCTCTGGTCGAATTTTTGCGGTCGCTTATATATACTATCATATCGTCGGCAAATAGGGATAATTTGACTTCTTTGTTTCCAATTTGTATCCCCTTGATCTCCTTTAGCTGTCTTATTGCTCTTAGTCAATACTTTGTTGGGACATTTTCTCTTGATGATCTGTCCTTTTTCTTCAGGTGTTTCCTTTATACAGTGGTATCTGGTTTCCTTAGTTGGAAGCTTTTATTTTCGTGGAAAGGTAAAAGCAAAACCCTGCCCCAACCCTAATTCCAGGGTTTTTTTGTTTGTTTTTGTTTTTTTGGGGGGGGCAGGTTATATCCTTCCTAGGGAAAAATGTTTTTTTGGCAACAGAAAAAGTATTGTCTTTCAATAGAAATAAAGAGAAATTCTTTTGAAAATTTGAAACTAAATATAACCTTAGTATGTTTAGATAAACACATGTATATTCCCCTTTCTCTTTATATACAGATTGAAGGTTTAAATGTATTTATTTTTAGATCACAAAAGACATTCAATTTTAATTTCAGCCTGATTTTTGCAAACAGCTTTTCAATTTAAATCACTGTAATTCCTTTGTGCCTGCCTCTGCCTCCTAAGTGTTGGGATTAAAGGTGGTGCCTTCCAAGTGCTGAGATTAAGGTGTTAACCAACACCTGGCTATGGATTCCTTATAATAGCTATGGTCATAGGGTTGTCCTGGTTTAATTTGATTTTCTATTTCCCCTTATTTTTTAGTGTTAGATGTAAACTTTCAGATTTTTCAAATGTGTAATCTATCATCCTTGCTGATTTATTCTGAATTTGTTCCCTGGTAAATTTTAATATTCTAGTTTTTACTAAACATGATACCAACTCGTCCACTATTTCATTACTTTCAGATATTTTGTCTATCTTGCCTGTATGAGCTGCACAAAATTGGATGTCTTTGCTAAGTTTTGCTAGGTTCTGCCATTCCCATTCATACTTCCCATGAGCAGATATCTTTGCCATTTATCTGCCAGTTAGTGGTTTTCCATTTTGATGACCATACAGGTATACCATTGCACACACACTGTGAACTGGAGAAGACAGAGATTATCCTTTTGCTTTCCTAGTTGTTTGCCTTACAGTCAATAATAATGCACTGAATTTATGGTCCCTTTCTCAGTACTGGCCATTCCATCCCTCAGGCTATAGGCTGTTATTTTTTATTAGTTTTGGTTCTGTCAGTGGTTGATGAACCATTAATAAACTAGATGTTAACCAAATGTTGTGACCATTCCATTGGTCCTCACAGTTCAATAGGTGCCACTTTTGGGGAAGGAGTTAGCAATTTAGGGATGGGGTTTATAGGCAACTGAGCTATTTCCTCAGTGTAGGAGGGCACAGATCCCTTTGCTACCATGTTCTGGCCATGAAGGAATTCAGATAGGTACCAGTTCCACTGCAATACCTTTCCTTCCATGGCTAAGCCTGTGAAGGACTGCCTCTAACGAATCCAATCCATCCCTGGGATGGGTGCCCTTATGACCATAAGGTTGTTGACAATGACTGTGTGAGTATAAGGTTCTCCATGCCTCATAAAATACCTCAAAGAGAATATTTATTCCCTGTATATGGAAAGCATTTCCAATAAAAGTCAACAGGCAAATTCTGAAGAAGAACAGATTGTTCATCAGACTGGTAGACTGGAAAATGGATCTTCATAAGGACATCCAGACTGTTAAATTTATGGGATTGGTAATTGTTTCTGTTGTAATAGCTAACTGTACAATTTTTAATTTAAACAAAAAGGGAGAAGATGTAGAGGGAATTTAATCCAGCAACGTGGCTACTCTGGTTGAAATACAGACATGCCCTTAGCACACACCTTTAATCCCTCCGGCTGGAATAAAGATACACCCTTAGTACACACATTTAATCCCAGACAGTGAAGATGAAGTTAGTTTGTAGAGGGAAGCATCCATGTTGGAAATTGATATCTAATTGAGAGGCAATTTCACCTGGTGAATAAAAGTTACTTTTACAGTGGTGTGCTAACTAAACAAGGTGAGCTGAGACAAGTGGAAACGATTGCCTAGAAGATGTTACTAGATTTGAAAATGGGCTACTGCTACTATCATGTTAACTCAAAAAGATTTTCCTTGTTAAAAGCCTGTGAAGGCAAAGAGGCTGCTTGTCCCGTTGTCTTTGTTGTCCTGCATGACGTAGACTCTGTAGCATGATTTGTCATCCTCACTGGATGTCGAGGGCCCTTCTAATCCTCAGTCAAGGCTCTGTGTTCCATGGGGCTAGAGAGATGGCTCAGCAGTCAAGCGTACCAGCTGCTCTTCCAGAGATCTCAGGTTTGATTTGAGCACTCACGATAACTCACAACTGTCCATGATTTCAATTCCTAGAGATCTGATGCTGTTTTCTGGTACACCAGCATACATGTAGACAAAGCACTCATACACTATATATATATTCCTTTGTGTTCCAGCACAGTGACTGGCGTGTGGTCAGTCACAGTAGGTATCAACTGAGTGTCTGTTCCCAGGTTTGCATAGGGCTGCCCCGACTTCCTGACCTAATTAACAACAGTGTCTTCCTTCATTTTCAAAGTGTCTGAGTTTCAGCGATCAACTGGATTACCATCACATGGAGAGACGCTTATCACGTGTGTGAAGGAGTGAAACTTGGCTGTGGGAAAGGGGTGTGTGTGAGAGAGAAGGGGAATTCCTTGTCTCAGGAATTAGGGTGCCAGGTGTCTGGGGTCACACAGAACTTCCACTGAGTCAGTGAAAGAATGGAATGCACACACAACAAGAAAAAGTCAGTTTGAAAGAGCTTTGCTATAGAGAGAAAGCATGGGGGAGGATTTAAGGATTTCAGAAAAAAAACTGAACTCCAGAGGGGACCCAAAGGAGAGAGTGGCTCAGGAAAGCAGCAGGAACTGAACCAAGATTGAGGTCGTTTCTGCTGAGACTGGCGAATTCTCTGAGCTTATCACAAGCCAAGCCCGTTGGTAAACCCCACACTCCATGAGAGTTCCCTGGTTCAACCAGTGACATAGTTGCCTGCTGTTCACCTGATGCTCTTTCAACTAAGGTCATAGTCAAGCTGAAGCCCCCTCTTCATCTTTGGTCTGTTTGTTCCCTGTTGGTTCTGACTGTTGGCAGCTCGCCCTGGCTGCTGCTGCTGCGGACCTTGCTGATCTTGGACCCTGGTGGGGTTTTCTCTTCGTTTTTATTCTGTGCTCCCTTTGTTCTCAAGCTTACACACCAGCTCGCAGTTTCCCTCTAGGTGGGCGCTATCCATGCTACCAAGACATCGCTGCTGTTTTCCTTGGTTACCTGGTGTCTAGCTCCATGTCTGCATTCTGAGGAGGTCCCCTTCCTGGAAGAGGTGGAAACCTCGGCTTAGAAGCAGTCCTTACCCACAATGCTCAGCAATGATCTGTTGCAATCAGGAACATTAGGAGCAAGGATCTGAGAGCAGGGCTTTGAGGGTGGTCCTTGGGGAAGTGGGGTTCTGTGGAAGTTGAAACCGGCCAGCCGGCAGGTGTGTGACCGTTTTTCTCAGAGCTCTGTCCTTCCTCTTACCTGACTACCGTGGGTGGCTATCTCAGACGCAGCAGCAAACCCGTTTATTTTCTGGCCTCAGTGTTCTGTCTTTGTGTTTTCACTTTAACATTCCTTTTAACCCCAACTTCTATTTCCACTATAAAGAACATCTCCTTCTCTTAGTAATTTTGCTTTCTTATGGTTTCAATTACTGAAGTCAGTCACACTCTGAAAATATAAATGGGAAATTCTGGAAGTGACAATTGATAAGTTTTAAATTGTACATTGTTGTATTATGATGAAGGTTGAATACAGCACCATGAGATATTTTGAGAGAACATTCATATAGCTTCTATTATAGTATATTGTTATTGTTCTTTTATTTTATTGTTGATGGTAACCTTACACGATGTCTAGTTATCAAATTAAGCTTTATTATAGGTATGTTGTGGAAAAATCTTACTATATGTTTTATCATCCTCTGAGATGGTGATGGAATATATCCCCTGATAATAAGGGGTATGGAGGAGGGAAGGGTGTCTTACTGTTCTGGGTCTCTTTCTTGGGTCTCTAATCTCTTTCTTGCTTACTGTTTTTTAAACTATAAGTTCTATACATGTATTAATGCAACTAGAGTCATCCTATCATATCATATCTTTTTTTTTCTTGCTCAAACCCTTCTGTTCTTCCAATTTTGTTGAAAGAACAGCCAGCAAGTCTCTGCAGTGGTCTGTAAGGTGCTTCAAAACAAAACAAAGTCATACTAACAGCAATAAAATAAAATAAATAATAACATTTTAAATTGATGAATTTGATAACTTGTAGAAATTATTTATACAAAGAAATCAGTTTTTACTCTGTTTTTCTAGTTGTTAGTATTTTCCCTTTATTTTTAAAAGATAGGGTCTCATGAAGTCCAGGCTGCCCTTGAACTCATTATGTAGCAAAGGCTGGTCTTAAACTCCTGATTCTGCTGCCTCTACCTCTCAGATACTGGGACTACAGACCACACCTGCTAAAAGTGGCTATTTGAAGGGACAAAAAAATTCTAGCAATTTTGCCTAAGAGAATAGATAAAGGTATCGGCAAACAATAGCACATAAAAGGGCACAACTATTAAGGGTTGTAAAAACTACAGAATAACAAAAAGGCAATAACAACAATTTTCAAAACATGGGTGAAATAGATATTTTAAGAAAAAATATAATTAACCAATACTGTATTAAGAAAAGTGTTTTTGAAATATGAAAATGCCAATATCTGCTGCTAATAGTACTCAAAACTTTCCTTCCTACACAGGCATCAAACTCAGAAATTTTTATTAGTGAATAAAAGATCATCCTTGCTTTTCATAAACTGTTATGGAGGAGGAAAGTTTACTTTGTTTTTTGTATCATATAATTTTGATAACCAAATAAGATAAAATAGCAGATGTATTACACTTCACGAGACTATGAAATGTGTGCAAATGCTGGGACTGGGGTGATGGCTCAGTACAGGGCTCTCTGTGCAAGCTTGACAACCTGAGATTGATCTGCAGCGCCCGCACTTGATAGCAGGATGGAGTGGCTCCTTAGAATCCCAGCACTGGGGAGGTAGGGCAGGAGGATCCCTGGGTTTTGTTGGGTAGTCAGTCTAGCTAAATTGGCGAGTCCTAGGTCCAGTGAGAGACTCCATCTTGAAAAATAAGGTGAAGGGCTGCGTAGATGATTCAGCAGGTAAGGTTTGTGCTGTGCAAGTGTGAGGACCACAGTCTAGATAGCTAGATTCCATAAAAAATCTGGGTGGCTGCAGTAGCCCTCCTCTAATCACATCCTGTGTGCGGTTGGAGACTGGGAATCATGGAGCAAGCTACCAAGCTAGGACTATCCAAGCCAGCCAGCTCTGAGTTCAGTAAGTGACCCTGTGTCAACATATAAAGTGAAGAGTGATGCAAGAAGGAACCCGGTGTCGACCTCAGGCCTCCACATACATTTGTACACATCTACACATGCACCCACAGATGTGCACACTACACATGCAAACATAAAGATGGAGAGCAATTGAGGAGGCCTGGCCACAACATGCATGCATACACACATGTATCCACACACACATGAACATATGTCCCCAAATATTTGCTAATCAAACTGGGCAATATAGAAAAAGTAGCAAATCGGACAATATACAAAAGAGTCAAATTCCTAACAATGTTGTAAGGGGAAAATTTATGTGCTAATCTTAGCATATGCAGGAAAAAAATCATTATATTCAACACTGGCGAGTTTTAAGAAAAAATATAAGATCTACCAATGATTAAAGGACTAGTTCTAATAAATATTTAATAACTAATGGCAATTTTATGAAAACTTTTAGATCATACAAAAAGAAGGAACATTCCCCAGTCTACACAAAAAGTTTAGCACAAATACTGATAGCAGAATGAGACAAAATGATGGAAAATAGAAAGTTTGCAGACCAATTCCACTCATGAACAAAGATGCAAAGAGACTACACAAATTATATAATGCAAAATTTATTCACCAAATAAGTAGCAGATAATTTAATCTCGTGCCCAAGAAGTTTGGCCTTTTGTTGTTGGCTCTGGGAAATAAATGATCTAGCCCTTGGAGCATCAGGCTTGATGGGAGACCCAGATCTAACAGCATGATCTAAGGTGGGCTGTACCTACACCCAAAGACAAAGAATAACATTTAGTGTGAGGGTCCTTGGGTCCTTCCTGGAGGCCTGGAGACTAGACAGCGACATCAGCTACATGGTCACACGGACAGTCAGCTATTCTACATCAGGGAGCCACATGCAGTGTAAGACCAGGACGCCAGGCTCAAGGGAGTCCCTTAGTGGCAATCTGTGTTGATTCTGAGACAGAAAGTGCCAGTGGGTCTGTGGGGAGCAGACAACAGGAGCTCCACCTTTGGTTTCCTCAACTCCACCCTGTATGCTTTGATCCTTGATTTTACTCTGTCTTTTCCTATAACAACCTCCAAATGAGCTTAACAACTTCCAGTGACTTCTATGAGTCCTTCTCACAAACCTGTAAACCTCAGGCGGATGTGGGAAGACCCTCTGTTTGCACTATCAGAAGTGAAAGTGGTCTTGTGTGGACCACTTTTCTTTAAACCCTGCACACAACCATTAACTCCATGAAGGAGAACAACCCTGTGGGTACCTTAACAGACTGTTGTGAAACACTATCTCCAGGGCACAGAATGCTCAGTCTTTAAATAAGGCCAGTTCTGATCCCCTGCCCAAGGCACGCACAAGACCTGGCCTCTTAACACCCCTTATAAAAGGGAGTGAGAAAAAAAAAAAGGCCATCAGAGGGGTCTGCTGGCTGATGGCCACAGGGAAAATAGGGAGAGATTTGTGCCAAGCTAGAGGCCATCGGGAAAACCTGCGGAGAGCCAACTGCAGCATTTAATATCGTCAGGATATTATTCTCATGACTTGAGCAGCATCCTTAAAATCTCAGCATCGCAAATGGATCCTAAAGTTTATATGAAAGAGCAAAGCATCAGTAACCCTGGGTTTTCCCAAAGGAAAACCAGATTTTATAGAGTAATGTATCAAGACTTATTACAAAGCTATAGTCATAACCTTGTCTTAGGCTGTGGCTTTGTCAGGATAAAGGGCTTGATGCACAAACATGCGGGTCACAGTTCAGATCCCCAGAACCCAAACATGTGGATCACAGTTCAGACCCCCAGTACACAGACATGCGGGTCACAGGTCAGATCCCCAGAACCCAAACATGTGGATCACAGTTCAGATCCCCAGTACACAGACATGCAGGTCACAGTTCAGATCCCCAGAACATAAACATGTGGGTCACAGTTCAGATCCCCAGTACACAGACATGCGGGTCACAGTTCAGATCCCCAGAACCCAAACATGTGGATCACAGTTCAGATGCCCAGTACACAGACATGCGGATCACAGTTCAGAACCCCAGAACCCAAACATGTGGAACACAGTTCAGATCCCCAGAACATAAACATGTGGGTCACAGTTCAGATCCCCAGAACACAAACATACGGGTTACAATTCAGATCCCCAGAACCCAAACATGTGGATCACAGTTCAGATCCCCAGTATACAGACATGCGGGTCACAGTTCAGATCCCCAGAACTCAAACATGTGGATCACAGTTCAGATCCCTAGTACACAGACATGCGGGTCACAGTTCAGATCCCCAGAACACAAACATGCGGGTCACAGGTCAGATTCCCAGAATCCACCAAGAAGCCGGGGAGGCATGAAGGACTCCTGTGAGTGCAGAATTCAGGGGTGTAGGCAGGGAGTCCCTGGAGCAAGCTGACTAAACTATGGAATTGGAGAGCTCAGGCTTCAAACAATAAAGTGGGGAGTGACAGGAAGAAAACTGTTATCAGCTTCAGCCCTCTATATGTGGAAATTTGGATACACATGCATGCTCATACAAATACATGTGTAAAAGACAAAACTCTGTCTTGCAGCACATGAATTTATCAACTAAACACAGCAGAGAGCTTAAGAATAGACTTATCTATATATTGACAGTAGCATATCTAAAGCATATCCAAAGGAGAAATGAAAGGTAATTGAAGGAAGCGCTTGGCTCTGAAGCTGGCTAGCAAGACTAGACATATTGGTGAGATCTGGGTTTGATTGAGAGACCCTGCTTTGATGAATAAAGTGCAGGGCAATCAAAGATGACCCCCAACTCCATCCACCTCCAGACTCCCAGTGTCTATACACACATGTGCATGCACACCCACATACATGTACCCACATGCATGTATATACACACATGCATACCACAAACCCCCAAAATAGGAAAAGGAATAAATGACTCTTTAATTTTTAATTTAATAGGCATGGGTGTTTTTTGCACATTTAAAACACATTTGCAAAAGGATGTGCAAGAATATATTAAGGTTAGGGGATTGGAGAGATGACATGGGCTGCTCTTGCAGAAGACCTGTTTTAGTTCCCAGCACATGATGAACGTTTACTAACTACCAGCTCCAGGGGCTCTGAAGTCCTCTTCTGGTGTTGGTAGGCCCCAGGTATGCACACAGTGCGTCAGGTATATGTAAGCAGAACGCTTATACACAAAATGAAAGTCAATAAATCTTTTAAAAAATATATCAAGAACAGTAGTGAACATTTGTAACTTACCGTCCAGGTTAAGATACAGAACACTGTAAACAGACTCTATCTGGGCATCTTTCCCTCACTGGTTCTGCATTCTCTTTCCAGGAACGATCACTGCTTTGATTTTATTCCCTCCCCCCTTATTAATGATTTATTTGGTTTTCCTTATTTTTTTTCTGTAACATCTTTGTGACCAAATACTATATTGCTTTATTTTGCTCATGTAAACTCAATATAAAGAGAATCACACCAGTTGTTCCTCGCTGCTCACACTGTTGTATTTGGAGGTTTTCTTCTGTGAGTGAGGATGCTGATAGTTCATTTCCAGCCTCTGCCTCCAAGTACATTTCATTATGAGAAAAACTACTAATTAGTAGCCTGTTTCTAATGCTAATGGACATTCGGGTGTTGGGTTATTTCCTGATCTATAGCAAGTTTTTTTTCACTCTCGTAGTTGAGAAATGGTATCATGAGGTAGGTGGTCTAATTTGTAGCTTGCTGATTACAATGGGGCTGAGGTATTTTTCAAATGTTTATGGAGCATGTGTGTCTTTTATCAAACACCTGTTTGTGTCTTCTGTTAAATAAAGGTAATGCTGGCTCTTATATACTTGGCAGTGGTCAAAGTATTTTCTTTAACATCTTAGGAATGGGACTATAAAGTATGGCTAAGTCACAGTTCAGTTTTCATATTAAGAAAGACTAACAGCATAGTTGTTTCACGCATGAAAACCTATATTTCCAACACTGCAAAGGGAAAGAGAAAGGAGAGGAGAGGACCAATGGGCAGGACAGGAGTGGAGAGGGAAGAGCAGAAAAGAGGGGTGAGAACAAAGGAAGGGTGAAGTCACATTCCGTGGGACCCACAGGACTTCTTGCTGAAAATTTATTAGGAATTTAAAATTACAGAAGTTGAGACCAAATTTTGGCTCATATCTGTAAGGTCAAACCTCAGGGGGACTATCATGACTCGTATCTATCTGTAAGGTCAGACCTCAGGGGGACTGCCGTGAATTTGAAACCAGCCTGGGCTATGTAGAGTTCCAGGCCAGTATGGACTACAGAGCGAGAGCGTTTCTAAAGGACAAACAACAACAAATAATAGCAAAACCAATAAACAAACAAACAAACAAACAAAACCTCAATAAGTTAAAACTAAATGTGAGTCTCTCTAGGCCTTAGAGTGTATCTGTGACAAATAATTCTCTGTATTTTCTCCATTTGTTTGTTCAGACATGGTGTCTTAATGCACAGTCTGAATTTTCCCCAAAGAGAGCCATAACATCCAGCTCAGTTCTGAGAATTTAGGTGAGTACTTTAACTTTTCTTCTATTACTCAAATAAATTTCCTATTGCTGCTCTCATAGGGGCATTCATTCCCCAAACTGGAAGATTAATAAAAACCCTTTACAAGGCAATGCTGATTTTATTTTAGTTTGCCATTTTTTTAACTGTCAAATACAATGAATAAATCAATGTTCGAACATAGGGTTACTATTATATCAAATTACTTATTATATCAAATAATGTGAGTATTTGATATAATGAATAAAATTGATGTTCAGCAGGACCACACTCAGAACTGGTCCTTATGAAATTTTAAAAATTCTTCTCTGTTTTAGGAAAGATATTTTGGAACACATAAGTGAACACAAGCTTCCACAACATTCGTTTGGATTTTCAAAAGAATAACTGGGTGCCTTTTATTTGATATTACGGCATGCTCAGTGATTCTACCTCAGGAGGCTTTCTGTATACACTCAGAGTTCGAGTTACACTGGACGTATGTGTGTGGGTATTATTTATATACACAGTGCCTCTGAGGTTACTCAGAATAAAACCCATCACCCAGTAAAATTTCCAGGTAGATTGAGTCACTCCAATTCACATGTAGACTATCTTCACAGACATTATTCTACGAATGGCTGATTCTATGAATGACTATAAACTATAATTACCTTTCTTTTTAAGCAGAGGAAATGTCATAGAAGGTTTCTGATGAAGTGTTGTTTTCCATGATTTCTCACTGAAGATCATGTATGGGAAGCTACCGACAGTAGCTGAAGGAGTTAAAGGAGTATGTGGGGGTAGCCTGGGTTTGCTACTTTTATTGTTTGTCTCTCTGTATTGGGGATTAAATTCACAAGTTTTGCAATACTTGGTGAGGGTTTATTGAACTATTCCCTGAGCCCTCCTTTCTATTTTAATTCTGAGACAGGGCCTTGCTACGCTACTCAGGCTGGCCTTGAACCAACTCAACTTCAGTACAGCAGAACTTAACCTTGTGATCCTCCTCCATCGCCCTGCAAGTAGCGGGGATTTCGAGCCTGTGGCACCCGGCCCAGCTAAGCGATTTTTAGATGCACGTTACTGTGGGTGATTTTATTTGACGGCATAGTAACAGATTTCCTGAAAACACAGGTCAATAGCTCTCCCCTCAAGGAAAAGTCAATTTGTAATTTATATTTTCCAGTTTTGTCCCACAAGCTAGTAAATGAGCTTCAGATCTCTCTGTTCAGCTACTAATGGCACTTGGGGGTGGGGGTGGCAGGTAGAAAAACCCCCTTAAGTTTCCACCGCTGTTCTAACTTGGACACCGACAGAGGACCAGGTTAACGCCTGAAGGGAAGAATTAGTGTAAGGGAACGGGACCATGCTGAAATAAATGTCTTTTTGACAAAATACCCTGGAGTCTCTCCATTTACTTGTGCTAATGTTTATGGCTGTAGCCTTGTAATTTTGCTAATCTGAAATCCTAAGACTACTGGAAACTGAAGCTCTTCCTAATACCAGGGGTGGACTTGGGGATCTTGGTTAAAAACAATGAGTCTTGGGGCTGATGGCTCGGGGGTCAAGGGCGCTTGCTGCTTTTCTCAGGGACCCAGGTTCAGTTCCCAGAACCTTGTGAGTACCACGTGGCTCACAACCACGTGAAACTAGAGCTCCAGGAGACCCTTTGTTTTCTTCTGGTACCCATAGACTCCTGCACCTATCTGCACCCCCTACATATATACATAATTTAAACTATAAGATAAAAAATTTTAAAATAATGTTTTAAATTGCTTTAAGTTGGACACACTTGTAACCTTAAGCATTCAGGAGGCTCCAGAATTCAAGGCCAGCTGGTGCTGCACAATAAGACTCTGTCTGAAAAAAAATGGGAAAACAAAAACAAAAAATAAAAAATGAAAATAAAAGTAGTAGAACTTTTAATTAATTAATTAATTAATCAATTAATTAATAAACTAAATAGAACCCAAGTTCTTGAGCTGGCAGTCTCATGACCCACTCTCAAACTTTCTCCCCTCTCTACTGTGCCTCAGCAAGGCACTTTTCTGTGTTTATCTTTCCATTTTTATTTGTCTAAGAGGCATTATAGTGTTAGAATTTATTGGCCATTTCAATAGCCCCTTCTTTTTCTCCTTTCTTCCTTCCTTCCTTCTTCCTTTTTCCTTCCCTCCTCCCTTCCTCCTCCTTCTACTTCTCCTCCTTCCTTTCGTCTTTATTGTCTTCTTTTTCTCCTTCTCCTTCCTCCTTCTTCCTGAGCAGAGTGAACAGGCATTTATGAAGGACTGAGAAAGAACTCCTGAGAACAGAAAGACTTCAAGGAGGAATAAGCAGATTGCCTTTTTAAATGCCACAGAGAACGACTGTAGAAGTTCCTGATACGATGTGAGAAGAGCCTTAAACTGTTTGCTTTATCCATGCTCTCTTCCACTCTGGGCTTCTCCTTTCACTCTGCAGGATGAGTGTTGCCTAGCAGACATGACCCATTTCCCTGTAGTTGAATGTGTAAGCTGTCCTTTCAGGGCTGATTTAGAGTTTGTGTCTCTTATGTTCTATTTAAAGTCTTTTTAAAGTTTTAAAATCATGAAGATATTTTTCTGTCATATATTCTTGAAGTTCTTTAATTTCTGTTGTCACATTTATACTTTTAATATTGTCTGTGTTTTATTTATTTACTTAGGTTTATTTTATTTTACATGTGTGAGGGGTTTGCCTGTATGTATATGTGCACCATGTGCGTGCTTGGAGCCTGCATGGGTCAGAAGGGGACACCAGACCTCCTGGAACTGGAGTTTCAGAGAATTGTGAGCTGTCATGTAGGTGCTGAGAATTGAACCCAGGTCCTCTGGAAGGTTAGCCAGTCTTCTTAACCTCTGACCTATCTCTATGCGCACCCGCCTCCATTAAAAAAATGAATTAATGTCTTCTTGGGGCATCAGGGCTGGGTCAAGTTTATTTTTTGTAATAATTATTACAAATTATTTTGTAGAAGAAGAAGAGGATATTACAATCTAATTACCCCAGGATTATTTGTTGAAGAAACTCCCTCCACTGTTCTGTAACACTGCCTTTCTTATGAGCCAATCAGTGTCTGTAT
This sequence comes from Lophiomys imhausi, assembly GCA_907164525.1. Classification (NCBI taxonomy): domain Eukaryota; kingdom Metazoa; phylum Chordata; class Mammalia; order Rodentia; family Muridae; genus Lophiomys; species Lophiomys imhausi. The sequence goes on along the minus strand of CAJQZJ010033609.1, from coordinate 961,097 downwards.
GTGGCTTCCCTTTCTCTTTGCCTCTCACTGTACCCATGTAATTACTGGTGGATGTATTGTCCTACTGCAGCTGGATGGCCTTGGTCATCAGAAGCCCGGCTTTAAAACACTGCCAGCATCTTCCTGGCCCTTAACATTTCTAAGTGTACTTGGAACCAGTTTGTGAAGTTACATTGACAAAAAGCAAATAATATAACCGATGATGCTTTTATTGAATATTGAGATGTTTGGAATGGACTAATTCTTTACTGTTTTGATACCTTAAATCCATGAATATATTATATATTTCTCATCAGTTTTTAGGCCTTATTATGGTAATACTTTTTTCTTATGTTCTACATAGTAGTCTTGCATATTTTTTATAGATTCTTTTAAAAATTATTATTATTTTATGTATGTGCTAGCTAGGTTTTTTTGTGAATTTAACACGTTAGAGATATATCTGAGAAAAGGCAATCTTAATTTTAAAAATGGTCTCTATAACATTGGCATGAAGGCAAGTCTACGACACATTTTCTTGATTCATGTGAGTGGGCTCAGTCTATGGTGCCATCCCTGGCCTGGTGGTCTTGGGTTTTATAAGAAAGGAGGTTGAGCAAACCATGAGGAGTAAGCCAGTAAGCAGTACCCCTCTATGGCCTCTGCATCAGCTTCTGCCCCCAGGTCCCTGCTGTGTTTGAGTTCCTGTCCTGACTTCCTTCAACAATGAACTATTACCTAGAAGTATAAGTTGGAACAAACTCTGTTCTCTCCAGGTTGCTTTTGGTCATGATGTTTTATCATAGCAACATAACCCCTAAAAAAGACAATGTATAATGTTTTTCCTGAATGTATGTCTATATATCATGTGGGTGCCTGGTGTCCAAGGAGACCAGTAGAAGACACTGGATCCTAGTCCTGTAGCCGAACTTTTGGATAGTTTATTGGTTTCTTTTTCCTACCTTCCTACACCACACCTATCCTTTCCAACCCTCCCAACAACAGGTGGGAGAGAAAAATGGTTAGAGGGGGAAGGGGGCATCTATATCATTAGACTACTTTCTGCTGATTAGGGGCGTCAAGTTCCTTGGAGCAAGTTTGATCTTCGTTGTTGTCAGGATATCTCCAACCAGTAACCAGCAATCCAGCAACCAGCAACAGCAGGAGGGGCAGCAAGAGCAGCACAGGGAGCATCAGGGGGAGCTGCAGTCACCTTAGCCTCTCTGGGTGCTCTATCAGTTATCTATCCTCCAAAAAGTCCCCAGAATTCCACTAACCTCAGTTGGCAAAATCATGAGCCTGCTAGAGGACGAGACAAATCATAGTCAGCTGCTGTGGACAATCTGAAGCAGCTCATATCCCACACCTGGGATTAAAACAAAAACACAACATTTCTATGTTTTTTAAAAAACCAAATTTCTCACTACATAGTCCCTCCTTTAAATTCACATGTTGATTCTTCTAATATGACTCTGAGTATTTTTCATTGTCTATATATAATCATAGCATCTGCAAATAACTTTTTTCATTATTTATAATTATTATGCCATTTATTCATTTTTACGTTCATATTGCTCTGTCTAGGTTACTCAGTGTTCTTTATTTAATCTCTCTCTATATATACAGTTTTATATAAAATATATAAATTATATATTATATATATTTATATATTTGAGACAGCCTTGGCTTGCCTTAAATGTACCATGTAGACCAGGCTGGCATTGAACTCATAGAGATCTTCCTGTTTCTGCCTCCAAGTGCTAGAGGTAACTTGAGAAAACAAAATAATGCTTTTTTAAGAAAAGAGTTAATAAGCATAAAATATATAACAAAAATACAATATAAAAATTTCAAAATATAATTTTCCAAAGGTATACTTGCCTTACTGGCATGAAAGGAAAAATGGCCTTAATTTCAGATTAGAATGTTAGACTGCAGGTTGCCACATAGCTTACACAAACTTGATAGTAACTTAAAAGGCTTTCTGGAGCTATTGTTCTGCCCGGTTCTCAAGACCCCAAAGACCACCCAGGAGCCAACTCCAATGTAAATACATGAGGTATATTTATTCAAGCTCAGAGCTTAGACTCTCAACACTCACTGACACAGCAGTTTGAGTTGAGAGCCTCCAGACCCAAAAGTACAGAGTTTATATAGAGATTCAGACAAAGAAGCAGGTTCTTTACCATATGATTGGATGACATTTGGGTAGCTAGTCATGTCCATTTCTGATTGGCTCTTTGTTATTGACTAACTAGCTGAGGTCAGCTTGACCACCAGAAAGTTTGTTTAGACTTTTTGGGTGCTTTCTCAGAGTGAGCTGTCTGGTGATGATGAGGGAATACCCCTGGAATACAAGGTCTGGTACATGTTGTTGTTGTTCTGGAACTGGAGGTCAGCTCTGAGTCAAATTTAATACAAAATGGAATCTTTTTTTCAAGATGGATTCAGTCAGGCTCCACATTATAAAGGATATTTTCATGGTTTTGCATTGAAAAGCAGGTAAGAGGTTTAAAATGTTGTAAATAAATTAAAGGTTACTACAGTTTAACCTGGTTTTCTAAACCTCCAAGAGTTGAAAAAATTTGGAGCTAAGGTAAAATGAGAAGTGTGGTATTAGCCCATGCCTTCAACTCCAGCAGAGGCAGAGGATCACTATAGAGTTAGTTGTCTTATATTCTAGAGTTACAAGAAACAGGGTGGTGAATGTGCACACCCTTAATCCCATCATTTGAGAGGGATACACTCTTAATCCCAACACACTAGAGAGAGAAACCTGCAGCTCTCGGAGTTCAAGGCCAGTCTGACACAAAGCAAGCTCTAAATAGAGAAAAACTTCAATCCAGGAGTGGTGGTGCATATTTTTAATTCCATCAGTTGGGAAGCACATGTCTTTGATCCCAATACTTAGAATGCAAAGACAGGCACATAGGATTTAGAAGAATTTAAGTTTAAAAGCTACTCACAAAAGCCATGCTGAAATTCAAAGTGAATTGTCCTTTGAGATCTCAAAATATATACACTTAAAGGCTTGTTTAGTTCCAAAATATCAAAATAATTTCTTTTTTAATGTCAATTGAAAGATAATACTTTTTATATTGTCAAAAAACCCCCGAAAAATATTACCTTACCCCCCCAAAGTAGTGTCCCCCAGAATCAGGATTAGGGCAGAGCTCTGTTCTTATCTTTCCAGGAGATTTAAAGCATCCATCTAAGGAATCCAGGGACAACTGGACAGCTGAAACCTCAGAAGAAAACAGATCAGACACCAAAGAAGACAAGTAGCCCAGACGATCCAGCCTTGCACACTTCCTCAATAGCCGTTTCCTCAAAAGTCTACAACCACAACAACTCAAAATCACTAAGATTGTTCAATTCCACAGACTGTTCCAGCCAAAACTTCAGGGAAGCTCTGAAGTTTAGCTCCTGTCTACAAACTTCTTAGGACATTTAAATAGCTGAGCACAAAAGGACTGAACATCAAATGATTCTATTAACATGCTTAACCATTTTTCCATTCTTATTTGGGCCCCAAACAGATTTACTATGTCCCAAATCAGCAGGAAGTCATTTTTAAGAGAGCAATGTCCCATCTCCAGAAGGTGGGGTGGGTAATTTCCCCCCCTTTGGTCATTTGATGGGTTATAGATTCTTCTTGTTGTTTAGGGGGAGAGATTATAAGGTGTTAAATGGTTTTGTTAAATAGGTTTTGGAGGTTAGACCCAGGGATTTCTCTCTTTTTCTTTTCTGTATCCTTCTTTCTTTCCTATGTAGGAGTGAAAAGATGAGAAAAATGGGATATAGACATAATATAGGAATGATAAAGAAAAAAGGACATATTATTGAATATGCTATTATACTTTTGTATATTGATATAAAATTAAGATTATATTTGGCTAAATCGGTATTGATCTTTGTATATTGATGCAAAATTAAGATCATATTGGCTACATTGGTATTGATCTTTGTATATTGATACAAAACTAAGATTATATTTGGCCACATTGGTATTGATCTTTGTATATTGATACAAAATTAAGGTTAACTCTTTTTAAGGTATTGTACCTAGGCAATGCTTAAAAATGAAATGTGAAGTTTTGGCCTTTTGCTACCAACTGCCATAAACTGTTTAGGATAATTAAGAAATGCAAACTAATAGTCATTCAAGCATGTCATTTTGTTAGGTACTAGGGCAGTCTATCACAGTTATTTTCTAAGTTAATCAGAAATCAAGTTGCTAAGAGACAAGCAACATTTGCATATCCAAATATAAGGAGATAGATAGTTGGTCTTCAAAAACCTCAAGAGATCTGCAGAATATGGCATTCAAAGATGTTTTCTCAACTTAAGATTTTTTTTTTGATATCAAGACATGTCAGCTCCTGACAGCACCCCTTATTCTACTCCAAGTAGAAGATGAGCATCAAAGAATCTCCAATTGGAGATGGTTGAACTAGTGGTAAGCCTATCTCTTGGCAAGAAAAATCCCTTGCTTCAACTGTAGACAGAATGCTGTCCAAATAGGACAAAACTTGGAAGCAGGTAAGTTGACAGCCTAGCTCTGCTAAGACAGGGTAGGCAAGTCCTTCATAATTTCTGTTTTGCAATCAATGCCTGTCAGAGAAATGGGGTCAAATGGCTGAAGATTGATGCTGTAATGTATGGAGAGAAATTGGGAACTGTCCAGGCAGCAACTGGTATGTTATTTCTTAGTTTTGGAAGCTGCTGGCCCTGCACTGTAGGGGTTAGATAAATTAGATTTAGAAAATATATAGGAGTTTCTGACACTGTCTCTTAATTCGGGGCCTGAAGAGCATTATCAGCATGAAGTCAGGAAAAACAGGAAAGACTTAATAGACTGAAAAACAAGGTTGAAGTCAGGAAAAACAGGAAAGATTCAATAGACTTGAAGAAACAAAGTATCTGGCCTGACTGTTTTCAGCTGCTAAGTGGGCGGAGCCCAAATTAAGCTGAAACAGAGTTCCTCCTATTTAAGGACAGTGCATGGAGCCCAGAAGTAGAAGAGGCCCCTGATGCTAGAGAGCTCCAAGAGTCCTGCTGAAAAAAGTGCTGGCCATCATTTGATGGCCAGATTTCCCTGAAGCAGAAAGAAGCTGGTGAGCAAAGAAAGCCTGAGCAAGACACCAAAAGGCCAAAGACTAAACCCCGTGGCTCAGCTTTTGCCTAGAGGGGTTTGATCTGTCGGAACAGTGGCCTAAAGGAAACTGTGCCTGGCTTTAAGGACTGAGGCAGAGCAGCTGAGTTCCTGATTCAAAAGAAGTAAGTTGGCCTGCAGACGGCTGGGGTCTCCCACAGAGAAGAAAGTATGAAGCCTTATTTAAGGTGAGATTGCAATAACCAACTTACCCTGACGAACCTGCATCTGAGAGATCCAGAAAAAGGACTGCTAAGTGCGTTAAAGAATCTACAACAAAGACTGTGTTCCTGACGACTGAGGACCTGCCCCAGAGACTGTATCATTCTAAAAGGTTATGAAAGTAGTTGTTATAATTATCAATAGGTTTAAGGATAGGTTAAAGGGGTTGTAGGAATTTATAGGATTAATAGTTAAGAAATTGTTGGTGTTTGTTATAAGTGATTTTAGTAATAAATAAATAAGAGTTAAATAAATAATAATTTAAAAGATCGGTTACACTGCACTTCCTGTATAATCAGATATATTTATCCTTCTCAGGTCTCTGAGGTGGTTGAATAGATAGCTAGAGTCTCATAGTTAAATTTTGAGTTGTTTAGGAATTAAGAGGGTGTTCTGGATCTAAGAAGGTGTTTTTAAAATTGTGATGCAAGTTAGGATGGAAGCTGAGTTGGATATAGATCTTTAAACTCATGGAGATGGTTGGATAGTAGAATGTTAAAGTCAGTTGTCAAATAAATATGTACTGGACATTGGGAATATATGCTAAGCCTTATAATTCTCATAATCGTGGCCTAATTATTTTTGTTGTTTTGTATTGTATTTGTTGTTATAAGAGAAAGAACCATTTGTTTGACTGAAAGGGGGAGCTGCTTTTGGGGGGGGGAGATATACCTTAAACTTAAAAAAAAGAAGTGGATGGGGGGGTTAAGGGGGAAGAGGGTGGGAGAGTGGGACCAGAGGGGGGAGTAGGGAGGGGATTGTGATTAAGATGTAACTTGAAGAAAGAAAAAAAAAGAAAGAAAAGAAAAACACTAAAAAAAGAAAAAAAAAAACAAGCACCACCATGCCCAGCTCAATATTATCTATCTAATCTGTCTATCTATGTATCTATCTATCTATCTATCTATCTATCTATCTATCTAATCTATCCCCCTTGTATGTGTGTGTAATAAAAGACAATGCCTGTATTGTCTCAAAAAGAAAATTTGCATTTTGTCATTAAGTATAGTGTCAGCCAAAGGCTGTTTTGTTTTATAAATATTGCTTATTAAGTTAATAAAATTCATTGTGGAATTTGTGCTTTTTAAAACTTACTATTACATATTCAATTTTATCAAAACTTTCCTCCAAATGTTGAGCTATGTATTTTTTCCCCTTTATTCTGTTGATATGTGTATTCACATAAAACCAAATTCAAATCTACATTTTCAGACTGAATCTACTGTGGCATGAAAGATTCTTGTTTTTTACTTTTTTAGATGCCACTAGATTCAATCTATAGTATTAGAACTGAAGTTTCAGAAGGCAAGTTTTTGTAGTTGCTGCATCTCATGGCATACTGTTCAGCAGAAGGATAGATCCCTTAGGACGGATCTTGTTAGCCCTTTCTTTGTTCTGCTGTGAATAACAAGCAATGGGTGCTGGCTACTTGGATTGGAGCTGTTTCTCCTGTCTGCACAGGGTTCCCCAAGTCTCAGCCACTTCCCAGAGCGCATGCCCAGCCTCTGGGATTGTATGCCTCCTGATTCCTCACTAAGGCGGCTCCGCATCCTTACCTGCTCTTGTGTAACAAGGCGCCAAGAAATCCTGTGTTTCTATAGCCAAGGTTTTGCCCTGAGCACTCGAACCCGTGAAATGGGCAAAGGTGCCCAGAGTACGGAGAGAAGGCTGCAGTCTTTCCTTGAGCCAGAAGTCAACGTCCAAAACCCCATATCCTGGCAAGACCTCTAATCTGTACCCTGAAGGTGGCCTGTGAATAGAGCGTGAGTTGAGCCTTCTGTCTGTACTCTTGAAATAAGAACCTGGACTAAGGAGCATTTGTTAGAGAGCAGATATTTACCTTGTTTCCTCAGTCCAAAGCATGAGAAATGCCTTCAAGTGTCAAGGAATTTATTGCCAAACATTTTGAAGTTAATGAGAAAAAAAAAATCCCCCTCATTTTTAAATGCTCAGTGTACCGTGGAGTTAACAAGCTGCTTAGGAACAAAATGGCAGGAACCATGCCATGGACTCATTACCAGTGATTCTGTGATTTGCCTGCAAAAAAGCTAACTTCATAAACAAAACACTCAGCCTTCAGTTGGCCTAGGTCGCAGCTCTTCATGTCTCTTTTGCCCACATCTTTCAACTCCTTCAAATTTTGCCCTAAAAATTTCATCTTTCATTCCAGTTCTCCACTAAGCTCGGCTCCCTATCTGCTTCTTGATCTAGTTAGTGGCAACCCTGCAGAGGGCTTAAATCCCACTTTTCTTAGAAGCATTTTTCTGACCTGCTCCGCACTTAGCCTTCTCCAATAGGAAGCACTCCTCTACCACTCTGTGGTGCCTTTTTCTTTTTTCTTTTCTTTCTGTCTTTTTTTTTCCTTTCGTAGGTTTACTTGGTGTTGTGCTATGTGTAGGAGTGATTTGCCTGAATTTATGTCTGTGCATCATGTGTAAGCCTGGTGCCTGTGGAGGTCAGAAGACTAGGTCGGATCTCCTGGAACTGGAGTTATACATGATTATGAACTTCTGTGTGGATGCCGGGAGTCTAACCCTGGTCCTCTGCAAGCACAGTGAATTCTCTTAACCCCTGAGCTATCACTCCAGCTTCTCTATGATGCACTTTTACAGTATCTTCAATGTTTCCAGTGACATCATTCAACCAAATGTTATGTCATTGTGTTCCCTGCAGACTCAGCACTTAGGGAGGGACCAGGTAGTCTTGCTTGGTGTTGAATCACAAGGCCTTGGCGCAATACTTGGGGCACACCAGAGGTTCAACCAATACAGAACGAATGAATAAACAGTTGAAACCTTACATTCTTTATATTCCTGTATCATTAGCTCCAACCTGTCCATATCCCAAGAGCTTCAGAGAAATGTATTCTTCCCTACGACAAGGAGGGGTGATTTAGGACTAAGTGCCTCTGCTCAGTTCCCAACACAAAGCAGACAGTCTGGGCTTAAATCCAGCTCTGCTGCTAACTATGTGGGCTGATACAGGTGTTGTTTTAAAAAACTAAAATATCCCTCCTGTTCAATTTTACCAATGAAGACTCAGGAGCCAGATGCAGGGATGAAAACCTGCTAGCTCAGAGAGGCAGAGAAAGCAACCAGCTCATCTTCTTATTAAGTTGAAAACCCTAGAGGAAAAACCCAGAGCTAAAAAACAAAGCAAACAACAACAACAACAAATAAACAAACAAAAAACCCCTCCTCTTTCTCCATGCTGTCTTAAATACCCTTCAGCTCAATGTGTCTCCTTTCTGGTTAATCCCTGTCAGTTTCTTGCTCTGCTTCTCCACCTAGGGTTAACTTTATTTAATTCTGTGTACAGAAAACTCTTGGAGTAAAGGTGTGTGCTAGGGCAGATCCACACCACAAGTATACTTGCTTACAGTAAACAGAAAGCTCTAGGATTAAAGACTGAGGCATCCCACAATTAGAAACAGGCTTTTACAGTTCAAAATCTCAGAGTTCACAATGGGATCAAATATTCTGCAACAGACAGGTGACATAATTTTCCTGTGCCTGGTCTAGTTTGTTGATAAACTCATGGTCCTGGTACTTGTCATATGGTCACTGTTGGAGGATCTGAGGGGTTTAGTATAGGTGCTAGTCAGGTGATAAACGACTACTGCTCATGGGTAGTAAGTTAGGGAATACTTGTTCCTGCAGTGAATGACTTTGGTGAGGGACTATTCAGCTTTTCTGTAATCTGGTAGAGGGAACACCAGTTGACCAGGTGAGGTTCTAGTCTCTGTTCCCAAATCGAGTTGGGTTACAGGCTAAAACAGACTACAAGCGTTGGAGAGTGGAAGAGTGGATGTATTTAAGGGGACATGATGAGTCCTCTTCTTTGAATTTCTGGTCCAACACAGACTGAGTGAACAGGGATGTCTTTTGAAAGATGAACTCCCTCTCCTGCTTCATCTCATTCCAGCCAACTACACTGAAAGAGAAGTAGTCACAGATGTACCAGGAGACCTGCCCAAGCCTTCTCCACCAAGGCTCACAAGACCTAGGCCCTCAAGGGTTCCTTGAGTGGGTGCAAGAAAGCACTTGGAGATGTATTAGCATGCCCCACACCATGGGATGACTATCCTGGTTCTTATCCCAAGTCCCCTCTTACTGGTCACCTACCAGCCAAGGTGGCCCCATGACAAAACTCTGATGGATTAGATGTAAGATAGAAACTATGTGCTGTGGTTGCTGGAAAAGCTTTGCTTTCTTGATTTTAAAAAAGAGAGGGAGGTAGGGAGGGAGTAGAGAGGGGGGCAGAAGGGAGGGGGAGGAAGGGAGAGAGGGCAAGGCTGGCATGACTCCCTTTCCTCCCTCTTCCTCCTCCTTCCTGCCATCTTGCATGACAGTCACCTTACAATCATAAGGAAACAGGTATGATAACAAATTCTTCTAAGCTGGGGAAGGTGAGTGGGAAGAGAAAGGCCATGGCTGGGTGTCATCACAGAGCATGCACAGCTGTCTTGGACTGCCCACCTGCCGTTTGCATTGGAGATACCCAGAAAGGAGACAGACTCCTTTCTGTTGGTGTGGCTGATGTTTGAGTATTCTAGCCTTTGCGTGGACTCCTGACTAAGGAACTTGCATGCCGCTCAAAGCTTTACACCATAGTGTCTCATGGACAGTATTCTCTTTCTGTTCTGTTGGGTCTGTTCCTTGTAGGCAGGGCTCTGGTTTCCCTCATTTCTATAGTGTTGGCATACAGTAACCATCCCACAGATGTTTGGTGAGCGATTATCTCTTTCGTTTGAGATACATTGTGATTGGAGATATTGTCACTGGGGCTGTGGAAAGATCTCCAGATGCTGGTATAGTTGTCTTGCAGGAATGAAGACACCCAGGAGATGTTGTGCCCCTCCCTTTGACTAAGCCAGCTTTGGAAACAATGGTCTGTTCACAGCTAGAGATTTCCCAAGGGTCTCACATTCAGAGCAGGAAAAGACTGCTGCTTGGTGCCAGCCAGAGGGACAGCTTGTCTCCTAGGGAGAGATGTCACAGTTCTGGCAACTTGTCAGACTAGACTCTTACCTGAGAGATTGGAGCTAAGGCAGTGGTGATGGGCGGGACCATGCCTTGACCAGAACTGCTTAATTGTGCATACCTGCTTGGCCAAGACTGCTTATTTATGCATACCCCTTTCTGCATTTCACTATCACTTGTGGGCAGATGGCCCTTCCTAGTGTGTTAAGGCTGCCAGGGCCCAGGATGTGACCCTAACAGTCTGGTAATGCCAGGTCTAGTCAGAGAAGGGTGTGATATGCCTCTAACGGGATACTTGTGCTCCTGGGCAGAGGCAAAGCCATGGTCCACAAATGGTCTCCTCTCAGTCCCTTTCATTTCTGCATGTGTGGTAATGATAAGTGAAACCTTCTAATAAATAGAAAAACTCATGTTTTTCTCTAGATAACAACAACGTCGGCTTTTCTGAGAAGACTGGAGTGGTAGGAAGGACACAGCAGAAGGCAGTAGGATGATTTCTCTCTCCTTCTTGCCTGGGGGCTCATTCCTAGGAGGCACCACAAAGCTCCGGAGATTTGGTATTTGAAAGTGTCCAGAGCAGCAGACTGATTAAGTGTCACTCTTGACCTTCTGGCTTTATTGGAGCTGAGAGGCTGTCTCCCATCACAGCCGTGCTGGTGGAAGATGGCCCTTCAGGATGTCTTTCCTCATCTGCCTTCTCCATCGCCTGTGGCAGTTTCCATTTCCTGGCTGGCTACTGAGCCAATTACCTAGAGCCTTTCTGTCATTTGCATAAGCTGCCTGCCTCCGTCCTCCACAGTTGCAAAAGCATTTCGGTGCTTACACTACAACCTTAGGTCTGTTGAGGTCTTTGGACCTCAGAAGATTGTAATGATATTGGCTTGAATACTCATCTCATGCCCTGTGGAAAGCCTGATAGTTTCTTCAAGATTTCTTCTGATTCCCTGCAGACTTACCTCTGGTGGGGTGGGGAGGACATGACACCACATGGATGGAACACCCACAGGACACCCCCAGCTCCTACTTCCTTCTACAGAAAAGTCTGTACTTTCCCCGTGCGCTCATAATCCCTTCTCAACTTTGCATTCTCAGGATTGAGGCTCTGGCTGACTTCATTTCACCTGTGTGCCTCTTTTCCAATAAGACGGTTTATAGTATTAAATATAAATAACGTGTTAACCCTTGCACACAGCCCATAAACACGTTCTTAGTGAGTAGTATGTGCTAAGCATCTATTCTGTGCTGGGCTTTCTCAGGCGAAGGATACTCGAGTGACTTACTACAGTGGTGACAGAGACTGAACTTGAAACTGGAGAGCCACAGTCCATATCCCTATGGGCAGGTGCCTGTGGTGTTGTGTCAAGAGCCACAGGAGCAGGGACACACTGTATACGATGAAGGTTCTGGAAGGTTCTATGTAGCATTGTTTCTTATGCTGGTGAGTGGAGTTGCAGCCCAACTTAGACCCATTTCTCCCTTTACTAGCCATTCCTCTATTATGGAGGCCCTGGCAGAAGTTCCTCGAATTCCTTCCACACTGGAAACAAATCACTTGTGCATTTGCACTAGGAAAATCCACTCAGGGTGAAGAGAAGTTGATGATAAGAGCTATGTGGTCCCAGGAAGGAGAATGCCACTGCGCTGAAGGTTAAAGTTCATTGTTTTAAACAGTTCAACAGTCCACAGCAGATCTCATGTCTTTACATGAATTTTCTCTGAGGTTTTACACATTAGCAAATGGTTAGCTTTGTTGTTGTTTTCCTGCTACTGATCTGCTTAGAGAGTGTGTGTGTGTGTGTGTGTGTGTGTGTGTGTGTGTGTGTAAATGTGGGCTCTAGCACCATCTAGTGGCATTTTTTCTTTGTGGTTTCTTGAGTGTAAAATACTAAAAGTTACCATTAATCCAAAGAGGGAAAATAATTTTTATTTTCAAATTCATTTCAAAGCTCTTTAATGGGGTTTGGTACCCTTACATCCAAGACTCCCCTTCAACATTTGTACTTTCTGTGCTGTCCAATCTGAAGGAAATCAGCCTATGGCTATCCTTGTATGTCAGTGCCATGGCACCTGGTGATTCTAAGCAACACTTATGGCCTTCTCTCAGGGCAAGCCTCCTGAGGTAGCAAAAGCTGGCTCCGCACATCTCACCAACACAGCCTGCTCTCTAGACAAATCTGTGTTTGCTGCTCACCTCGAAGCTTTTAGTATCATCTCAGCAAAGAGTAAGGCGAATGCTGGGTTGGGAACTGGACGTGCAATTTCAACTGGGTTTTTCCAAAAAGAAGGCTGGGAATTGGGTAAGAATCAGAGGAGGGAAGACCAAAGTTGATGAACATATCAGGGCACAGGATTTCAAGAATTTTAGGTCTACACTACCAGATGATGCTGTCTTTAGAAGTGATGGATCATTGGGAAGCCTCCTGGAATAAGCACTGTAGCCATTTTCCCAGCCAGAAGATGTGTAGAAAAGCAAAGGGACACACACACTCAGGACCGATTAGGGATCTCTGTTCATACAGACCGGCAAGTGGCCACAGCTGTTATTGCCTGGGCTGAGAATCAGGGCTGGCCTTCCACAGTTAAGATACCAATATGGCATCAAGCAGTGTTAAAGAGAGAAATGGCGCTGTAGACTGTCACAAGCAGGGCTGGGGATGTGGCTCAGTGACAGAGCACTTGCTTAGTGTGCGAGGCTGTAGGCCCAATCCCCGATACTGCAAAAAAAAAAAAAAAAAAGTAAATAAGTGAACCGAGCACCTTATACATTAGAGTCGTTGTGTCAGGAGCTGGAGAGACTGGCTCAGCTCCTAGGCTCACAACCAGAATAGAGTAGTTGTGTCAGGACACTTAGGTGAAAGCGGTGCTGCTGGATGAACATGGTTTTAAAGTGATATGCGGTGAGGGTACATACTTATGGGGACAGTGTGTTAACATGACACATGGGCACAGCAACAGCTAAATGATGGCAATCAACATGTCTGTCTCCTTGAACATGTATCAGTTCTACATGATGGGAAATCCTGCGCTCATCTCTTCTAATTGTCTAAAATCATACTAAACCCTGGTCATGCCACTGAGCTGTAGAGAACACTAGAATGGATTCTTGTCTGAATGCATTTGGATGTCTGTTATCTGGGCCCTTTCTCTCCCCTACACCCTCCTCCTAGCATCCAGAGAACACTGTTTCGTTTTCAACTCCTATGAGATCAGTTTATTTTTTAAGACTCCATATATGAATGAAAACATGCAGTATTTGTCTTTCTGTGCCCAGCTTGTTTCATTTAACATAGCAACCTCTAGTTGCACCCATGTGGTCACAATGCCAGGACCTCACTCTCCCTATGAGTGAAAAAGGGGACCTTTGAAATTCCACTTCCCTGACTCTCTACCAACCCCCCATTGTGACTACTAGGAAATGACCCTCAGTAAATTCCAGGAAGGACTCCAGGGTCCCCTGGAAAGAACAAACAGCTACCCACCCTAGAATTAAGACCCCCCCCCATCCCCAAGCTCCCTCAGTAGAGAGTGAATCAAAGCTCCCTGGTCCCCAGGGCAAGACTCCTCCTTCAGGAAGCTATTATCCAACTCCATCCCAAGAAAGTATAAGAACCTAGAGTTCTAGGGGGCAGGGGTTTACTTCTCCCACAGATGAAGGGGGACTCTCATGCGGAATAAAGTTCCTCTTGCTTTTGCATCGATCTGGACTTTATCTCTCATTGTGGATCGTGCCCAGTAATAAGGCAGGAGCCCCTCAGGGTGAGCCTAACATGGAGAACACTATACTATTTGTACACACACTACATTTTTTTTTCTCTTCATCTATTGATGGACTGTTTGACGCCAGTTCTTGACTGTTGTGAACAAGGCTTTACAAACTATGACAATTCAGGTATTTCTGCAATAACTTGGTCTCATTTCCTTTGTAGGTAGACCAGTAAGACAGCTGGATCCCATGGCAGTTTCATTTTCAGTTTTATTGTTGTTGTTGTTTTGTTTTGAGGATCCGTCATAGTATCTTGTGTACTAACTGTACAAATGTTCATTTTCACCAAGAGTAGAATAGATTATTTGGTGAGTTTGGTGACGGCCAAAGTTAAAGGGAAGCGGGCTAGGGAGATGACTCAATCAGCAGAGCACTTGTTACACAAACATGAGGACTTGAATTCGGATTCCCAGCACCTGTGTGAAAGCCAGATGTGGAAGCTTCTGGCTGTAATCCCAGTTCAAGACAGATAGAGACCGGAGGATCCCAGACTTGGGATCAGCCAATTTGGCCAAACTAGAGCACTGGGTTCAATGAAAAACCTTGTCTCAAAACAAGGTGGATGGAGGCTGGAAGATGGCCTAGCAATGGTGAGCTTACACTTTTCCTGCAGAAGACCCAAGTTTGATTCTCAACACCCACGTTGGGCAGTTCATAACTGTCTATGAATTTAGCTCCCAGGGGAACCCAACAGTTCTGGCCTCCAAGGGCACATGCATGCACACACGTGCCCACACAATTAAAAAAATAAAATAAATCTTAACCAAGTAAGGTGGAAAACAGTTGAAGAACCCTGACTGCACATGCACTCACACACATGAGTGCACACGTAGCCACTCCCACACAACAGGGTATTCTAGCCTTCGTGTGAACATACACACATGCATGCACACAAATGTGTACACATACATACACACACACACATATGGTAGAGAGACTAAGTACATAACATTGGCGAGTGTGCAGAGGGCTACTGTTCAGGGTCTGGGGCTGCTGGCTAGAATATAATTGAGTCCCAAACTGGGCCTTTTGTGCTAAGGGAGGTTGTGAAAGAGGCCGCAGCGGAGTTCAAGAGGCCTTACAGGAGGAATAGAGGAGAGCTGACAGCAATGCTGAGAGTCTCCGAAGATGATGAGATAAGATAATAACCCAGCTGGAGAGCCGCCTCGTGACGAAGGCCCAACTCAGGGCTGAGCCAGCCATCAGAAGCATAGGATGCCGAGTGTGCAGGCCAAGGGCAGGACCAGGTCTGGATGGAAGGACAGACAGATGGACAGATGGAAGCTTGAGTGGACTGTGCCCAGCAGTGGCACCTGTTGTCCCCTTTGCTGGTCTGGTGTTTGTAGTTAGTTCTTGGCCTGGTTGTTGTTGTTATTCTAGTGTGCTTTTAGTACATGGGTGTGCTCACATGTTCCCAGTCCAGTCTGGTGTCATATATACAGTAACTTTTTACTTCTAGGGATAAGTTACTCATCGTTCTGGCCCTTGTGGGTGATGCTGGACACAGGAGGCAATTAGGTAGGTACACAATGAGGTCCAGAGCCATTCTGTCTCTGCATTTGCACTTGGAATGGAGCCAGATGCCATTTTATAAAATGGAGTCTCTCGGGGCAAGATACAGCAAGAAAGCTGTCATTTTACTCAATATGGAGTAACTTACAGCAGGCACAGCCTGAATGAATGTTTAAAAACTAGATATAGTGGAAGGGGGCTAAAAGGATACAGTGGGGGAAGGGAGGGGAGGGAGCAGGATTGTGTGTGTGTATGTATGTGTGTGAGAGAGAGACAGAGAGAGAGAGAAAGAGAGAGTGAGCAAAATGAAGTATTATAAGTTTGCCACAATGTTACTTTATGAGCTCATTAAAACCAAATACAATAGAAAACAAAAGGAGACAGTGATCTATACAATTGATTTATGCTAATAAAATATTTTAAAAGTGAGATTGTTTAGCATGTGATATTAGATGAAAATGTGCATGTGGTGTGTGTGTGTGTGTGTGTGTGTGTGTGTGTGTATGTGTGTGTTCGTGTTATTTATAATCCTGTGATTTATGTAGGTCATTGGCCCCAAATGGAAGATAAGCACCTCATCTTCTTTGGCTGCAACATTACTGTCTCCACTTTTTAAAAAGCCAATAACCAGTGAAAAATACCATTTTTCTTGCTCTCTTAGTAACAACTAATGGAGGTAGGTGGCAGAAGAGGTGGTTTGAAAAACTCACTTTAATTCAAGTTTAGGGTCCCCTGACTCTCTTTCTTACAATGTCTAAACAGATCTAAAGACAGACATATCATTCACTTGTCAGTTTCCCCAAGTCCTAATTATGTGCATTTCCTCTTATCTTTGTCCAGTCCCACAGAGATAAATGGTTAAAAGGGTAATCAGTCACTTCCTAAACAGCCCTGACTACCGTCCACTGTAACGAAGAGAGCCAAAGCTTTGTCACAGCAGCAATGTGCTGGAGCTGGCCACGGACCCACGTCATGATGGAGGACGTGGGTGTAAATCTCTGTTCAGTAACCTCAAGAGGACACTTCTAAATGGGCCACAGGAGGGGAAAGTGTAACACATACAATGACCGGTCAGAGTCGCCCGGTCCGCTAGATGATTTTATTTGCCAGCACACTGTTGATTAAATATCAAGAATAATTTGGCTCTGTTTTTTAATTTTTTTAAAAGTGTTTTCAAGTCGTAGGGCAGGACGACAAGGTTTTGACTGCTGGAGAAGTAAAATGGTCTTGATTGTTGCTTCAATACAAAAAAAAATCGGTGCAATCATATAAAACTACTTATCTTTACCATTTTTGATTTACAGAAATACCCGTACCATATATCTCATATATAGTCCAATTTAATGTATGATGTTCAAGCAACAGAAAAACCTACAATCAGCAACTTCTGTAAATAGACCTCTCCATCACAGGAAGAAATCCTGAGTCAGTGTCCTCTGAGAGTCCCCTGTCCTTCTGCAGCTGACCTTTGCTCTCATGCTCTCTGTGTCGGGGGTCACAAATGTCTGCTGTACTCTCTAGAGTTAGGGCCTTTGAAAGAGTAGGGAAGGACAAAGGATTTGTTCTCTGGCTTTATCCATGTTAACCAGGAAGGCTAACATTTTTATTTTGTTGTTTTTTGTTTTGTTTTCATTTGTTTGGTTGGTTTTTGTTGTTTTTGTTTGTTTGTTTGTTTTGCACATCTTCACTCCATAGCTTTCGCTTCCCATGTTTAACTCCAGACTAGGGTAAACAAGAATACTAGTTGGGTTTAGACCAATGACAGCCCATCTCTAGCTTCAGGGTTGGTGTCTACTCACTCAGGAAAGAAGAAACCTGAGCAGCTAGCCACCCTACAGGAATCTGAAGGTCTTCAGAATATTTCAACAACTTCTACCCAACTATTCTCTAGTTGTGATGTATAAATGCTCTCTGAGTTATTTATAATCCTTTAAGCTGGTATCTTAGCATCGTACTGTGTTAGTACTTGGCTTAGAAAAGCATGCAGTACATATGAATATATTTTATAAAATCACAGCGTAGAACTTTATCCATGAGCTCTCAACCTTCACAATTTGGTCATTGTATGGCACAGCTCTCGCGTGGGGTAAAATTACTGACCTGACATCTTGCTCTAATGAATTGTTGATAAAAATAGTGTTGTAAGATAATGCAATTTAGAAGACGTTCTGAATGGAATCCTAATGTTGGTCATTTGGAGGAAACCTGAATATGTCCCCTAGTGGTGAGGATCCTTCGCATCCCTTAAAAACCCTGCCCAAGCAGTTACCTACTTCAACATCTACATATCATATTTTCCCCGTGATTGTCAGCCTGGCTTCTGCCACATCGGCAAGCCAGCCATCACCGACCCCACTGATAGGCAGTCCAAGTTAAATTCTGTTGACGCTCTGCTGACCCGATTACAGCAAACAGGAAAGCCTGCTTGGCTGCCTGCCCTGCTCGTGACCGCGCTTCACTGAGAATAACATGCTTTGCGTACTTTCAGGATATGTATGGTTTTAAGGTACATTTGGTCTTCAGGGTCAGACACTTAGGTCTTACCCAGGAGTCGATGTGACCTGACTCCAGAGGCGTCACTGGAGTCAAAGGCTCTTTGCCAGGATCAAAGGAAGCCGAGCAGCAGAGAGCTTCCTCCCTATTAAGATCTTAAAGGAATGATGGGTTCTGGTCCGCTTAAAGGCAAGTCACCTGCAGAGGGTGCACACGTGACAACTGCTCCTTTAAAAGTAGTAATCGCCACAAATGTCATAATAAGAGCGGCACGGTGTCCGCTCTGTCTCGGGGCAAGTCCGAAACCGCCCACTCTTATGCCTGTTCTCCGTACCTCTGTTGCTGAATGTGATTTTGCGGTTTTGTCCTTCCACATGGCCACTGTTCTTTCCCTAAGTTGTCTGTGAGAAGGTATGGGAGTATGGAAGAAACCCCCTTCCCCCTTTACTTAGAGATGGAAAGCAAGGGCTCTGAAGGCAAGTCTATAGGAAAAGCCCAAGCAGCTGTCATTTTATATATCTCTCATTAGTTAATATTCAGTAGGAAAAGTCAATATATAAGAGCACATGGATATGGGTACAGATCTACAGAGGGCCAGTTAAAGTGACAAGCAGGCTGTCATTCACACCAGGCATGGCAGGTTTGCTCCTTGGCAGTTACAAAATCATTTTTAATTTTAAGTGTAAGCAACCAGAAAGGTAAAAAAAAAAAAACAAAAAACAAAAAACAAAAAACAAAAAACATCTTGATACTATAACCTTGAGGATTTCTATTCAAAGTGTACAACTATGGGCATTTAAAGTACCCTTTAATATAAAGAATAAAATTATAATTTAAGTTTAGTGTCAAACACATTTTACTGTATTTTGGTTCTAGGTACTGTCGACATGCATGTGATTTGTGCAGTGTGTGTGATCACTTAACAAATATATTGATTTGTTCTGATCGCTTCATTCTTTAATTATATTGGCTAAATAAGAATTTCTACAGGCTATCTTGTGAAGTTTTGGATGGCCCAACATTTTGTCATTGTCTGTATTACATAGCAGTCTGATCCCTGTCTCTCTTCAAAGAGAGGTCATTGGATCTTTGTACCTGTCATTCACTGAAAGCCCCTTCTACCTCCAACAAAGCCTGAGACAAAAATAAATCAACAAATTAATTAAAATATTGAGAAATGGCCACTAGATGGCACACAAACAACAGTGATTCTCCAGCATGGGAGAACAGACTCACATTATTGAAATCTACAGAAAATTAAAACAGTGTACTTTTCTGTCACTTTTATTTTTATATTGATAATTTTAAAATGTGGTGTGTGTGTGTGTGTGTGTGTGTGTGTGTGTGTGTGTGTGTGTACGTGCTTCAAACTCAGGGCTTCCAGTTTGTCCCTACAAACACCTTGATGACTGAGTCCCAGCCCTGCCATCTCTATTAGTGAGCAAATGTGAATGAACATGGATGCTTGACTATGGGACCTGCAAGACGACGGCTCAGAAGGTAAAGGTGCTCGCCTCCAAGACTGGCAACCTGAACTCAATGCTTGGAACCCACAAGGTGGAACGAGGGAATCAACTCCTGAGAGCTGTCCTCTGACTTCTGCACGTGTGCCATATCATGGCCACACACAGCAGATGATAGATAGATAGATAGATAGATAGATAGATAGATAGATAGATAGATAGATGGATGATAGATAGATGATAGATAGATAGATAGATGATAGATAGATGATAGATAGATAGATGGATGGATGGATGTAGATGACAGATAGATGGAATTAAAAATTAAAGTTGATTGTAGACACGAGTTTCTATGAAGCAAACTTCCCTTTCTTATTGACTTCTATTATAAAGACAAAGATTCCCCCCCATAAAAATAGTGAATGCTGATGAAGGAGATGTAACAAATTGTCATGGAGCACAGCGACAAATCTCTTATATTGACATATTTCAAAGGAAATCCTATTTTGACATGTTAATAAAGGGATCAAAGTGCCACACTTGGATGCTGTGTGGTGAAGATTAATTTCATGTTTGGTGCAATGTCATACAAGTCTAGAAGAATAAACGACACGTCAACTGCACCCGACAGATGGGTGAAAAGTCTCTGAGCTGCACGATTGTTGCACTGAAATGAATCCCAACTCTCACCGGGTTGGGGGAATGCTGGGAGGGCTGAGGAATTTAGAAACCAATGGACAGGGTCAGAAAAAAGGAGAGTCAAGGACTGCGCAGGCAGCAACAAAACGGATGAGCAGATGAGCAGCTCCAGTTATGCTCTGCCGACCCTCGACCCTCGACCCTCGACCGATGGGGGGATTGGAAAGGATTGTGGAATTAAGTGAACACTTAAAAAAACCAAAACAAAACTCCAGCTTACTTTCAACATCATTTTTTGTCAAATACTTGTTCAAGGTCTGATTCACAGCTATCTCAAAACAAGTAGTGGGCATGAGTGTCTTACAAACTAGCTACATGCCCTTGTCAACCTTTTTTTCCATCTGTCAAGAAGTTCCATTTATATCTTAGTCACACAAGCGTGCTTGTTGAATGTCTTGGGTGTGGTCTATTTCTCCCCTTGTACTTTGCTGTAGTAAAGATGGCGGACTGTCTTTCCAACAGCATACACAGATCTCAACCTGTAATTCTAAGCCCAACCCTCCACTGGCACCAGTTGGGACTCTGAATAATTCTTGCCAGTGGAACATGACCTGAAGTGGTGGCATGTTCTCTGGGCTTTCACCCTTCCCAGCTGTAGCCTGGATGGTGGATGATCTTAGAGGCTCCATGAAGAAAATCCTAGTGACTCCCACTTTAGAGTTTCAAAAGGCAGCGTGGGTAAGGGTCTTCTATCTCCACCTACTCTTGCCGTGCAGCCGGAAACACTTATTTTAGATTTTATGTGAGTGAGAAATGAACTTTTATTGTGTACTAAGACCTGGGCTTCTATTTACCTTCTGTTTCAGATCTATCATCTTTACTCTACAGTCCATTAAGGGAATGACACAGGAGTGAGAGGGACCCAGGGCTTTGAATCCTAAGAACCCAGGTCATCCCTGTATGGTGGGGCCAGGAAAGATAGGAATACTTTGGTCAGGCAGAAAAGGAGCAAAAGAAAGTGAGGGCTGAAGTGTTGGCCTTGTACTCAAGTGTCTGAGGAGACATGGTTGGAGGACAATGTGAGTCATCTTCAGGGACCCTGAGCCGTGGTTTCTCCTTAGCAACAGGGCCTTGGGTGTCTCCAGGCGGGGGGGAGGAGGGCGGCATTGTCTGTCTTCAGCACTGGTTAGCCTTGAAGAGAAATGGAAGAAAACAGGCCTCAAGATTAGAGGGGAAATAAATGGCTCTGAATATCCTGACAGAAGACAAGGCACTGTCTTGTCAGTGGGGGCTGAGCAGGAGAGTAGGGAGAGGGGTGTCAAAGGAGGACTCCGGAATGAGGATCACACCTATTGATAAACCTGCGAGTGAACTTGTTAGGTTTCATAAAAGGATGTTTGACACAAAGGATTTTTTAAAAAAGATTTATTTTTATCTTCATGTGTGTGTCTATTTATATGCCATGTGTGCCTTCGGAGGCCCAAAGAGTGTTAGATTCCCTGGAGTGGAGGATGCTGGGAATAAAACTCATGTCATCTGGTGGAACATTGGGTGCTCTTAACCACTCCATCTCTCTAGCCCCCAAATTTGGGGTTTAACACAGATTCACACCAGATGAAAATTTCAAACAGTATCTAAAATTTTTTCTTCCTTTCTACTCTCAGGTTTCCACATCAGCCCTCTACATTCCCAGATCTGCTTTAGATTTTGCATTGTGTTCCAATGTACATCTGTTTAAAACACATTTCCTTCTATAAATATAATTCTAAAAGTAGGCGCTTCAGACTCAGGAGAGATTATATTTGAAGGAAACAGGGATTTGGGTCTTTCTGAAATCCCAGTACCTTCCAAACTCCCTGTGAGTCCAACATGGATGCTCTGTCTATTCTGCAAAGCTATTTAGCCCAGTCATGGGATTAACACAGGCAAGGGGGATATAAGAGCATTGTCATATTCAAATTTCAAACAAGACATCAGATTCTTTGGGTGTTCAATTTTGGAGGTAAGCATCATCTAAATTAAAATTGAGTTTATATACAACTGCCTTTCACTATCTTTAAGAAAACATAACTAGTGCTGGGGACGATGGCCAAGACCTTTAATTCTAGCGCTGGGGAGAGAGAGACAGGTAGATCTCTATGGGTTCCCAACCTGGTCTACATAGGAAGTTTTCCAGGGTAGCCAAGGCTACATAGTGAGATATTACCTCCCCCTTCCCCCACCACATACACACAAAAGAGAAAAAGGAAAGAAAAGAAAGGCAACAAGAGGTCTGTGATTGGAAAGAGTTGTCTCTGAATTACTAGAGTTCTCCAGCAGTGGAAAATTCTGTCATTCCTGGTATGTTTTCTGGCTGTCTCCTTTGGGTCCAATGTGACTGTAAAATGCTGATTAGAAAGCTGCAGGCAGTGGGTTCACAAGGCCTGGAAGAATTCCCAGCCATTCTGTGGGCTTATCAACTTTTTCTGAACAATGAGAGAAATGTGGGAAACACAGTGGCCTCTTCACAGAGCATCATTGTCCAACCCTGAGCTGCCTTCTGCTCGATGTTGACATGCTTGAAAATTCATAAAATCAGGTCATCCCAGGCTAATGAGGAGATGCCACATGATCTCAACTTGCCATTGTGCTTTATCTCTATACAGAGAGATATCATCAGAGTATTAAATGTATTTACTCCACGCAAAGTGTAGACACAAAGTAAGACACAGAATAAAGTTCCCATGTTGGAAATTTACCTGGAGGCTGACAGTCCATAATCCGATCAACACATAAATCTTGGAAGGTGGGAACTATGATACTCCTTTGCAGATGGACCTTCCTTTGAAGAAAGTGACTTAGTCAGTGCTTGGAACCTGTGTTTGTTCTGTATCCATAGCTTATCCATGGGAGAGGTCTTCAAGACCCTTTCTTTTTAGTTCACTTGAGAATGAAAAGTAAAACAAGAACAGTAAATATAAATATCAGCCGCACACACATAGAAAGCAGAAACAAAACCCTAATGAGCTATTCTCAGAAGGCATATGAAGACTTAGTTCTTCATATGGGACAGTGGTCCTTAACCTGTGGGTCATGACTCCTTTGGCAAGCTTTGATTTCCAAAACTATTTACATTATGATCCATAAGAGTAGCAAAATTAAAGTTATGAAGCAGCAGCAAAAATAATTTTATGGTGTGGGGGTCACCACAACATAAGGAACCATATTAAAGGGTCGCAGTGTTAGGAAGGTTGAGAACCACTAGCATAGAGGCAGACTTGCAGGGTCTATAAAGAATCTGCTGCATTCCCCTTGTAAATATTCATTTCTTGAGATAGGCTTTCTCTATGTAGCCCAGGTAGGCCTGGGAGTCACTACGTAGTCCTGCTCCCTCAGCCACCCAAAAGCTAGGATTACATGCGTGAGTCAGCCACACCTGACTGTAGAGATATGTTTGGATCAAGAAGTACTTTTAAACATTTACCCTTGCTAGGTTCTCTGAGTAACTGTAATCACTTGACAGTAAAGCCGCTACACACTGAGTCATTGTCTGGAGTAGCCAGGGAAGCCTTTTCAAGGCAGGTGGGAGGTGAAAGGAGGTGAAGTCAGGATGTCTAGAGGACATGTGAGGCAAGGGAATGAAATGCAAAAATGTGCCGAGGTGGGTGAACAATGCCAGTCAGTGGGACATGGTGCACGTGTGACCTGGGGGAAGTCACACACAGAGTAGGAGCTAAGGCATAATAGCTGTGATAGATGGGAAAGTTTTATTAATTCATTAGGCTATCATAATAAAAATGCCACAGAGGGATTGGCTTACATGACAGAGTTTGTTTCTCATAATTTGGAGGTTAGAAAGTTCAAATTAAGGTGGCATTAGATTTGACTTTTATAAGAGATTATATGGATGCTTTCTTTCTGGCCTTCAAATGTGAAAGAGAAAAGAGTATCATCATCATCATCATCATCATCATCACCATCACCATCATCACCAGCACCACCATTATCACCATCATCATCACCACCATCATCCTCTTTCTTCTCCTATTCTTCTTCCTCCTTCTCCCTTCATCCCTTTCTCTTTCTTTTATTTCCCTCCTCTTCTTCTCAGGTCATAATCAGACTTGATGTCACCTCATTTAACCCTAACCATCCCATACACATTCTTCTTCCCAATACAGTCACACTAGGGGTTTGGACTCCATCATCACAAGCAAGTGCTTAGTTGTGGCCACTGAATCAGCCAAACAGATTGTTTCATTAACCCTGAGTTTTAGAAACTATATGGAAGTTGGAAAATCAAATGAGCAGGTGATAGCATTTGTCATCTTTTTACATTTGTAAAACTTTTCTCAATCTACAAACTTATAAAGATTGTTCTTTTTCTATATTGAAATTATGTAAATCATGACATGGTTGCTGAGTTCTTTTGGACAAATGCTTTATACCTGTATGCAATAAAGGAGTAGGCTGTCAGATTTAAATTCTTCCAATAATGTTTATTGGATGGATATTGAGCATGGGCTATAGGAGTTTACATATGCCATTCATTAAGTACTTCCATTCCACACAGGAGAAAAACTAAAGCTCAGAGAATTGAGATGACAGTACAAGAAACTGCCAAATTTCAAACTCAAACTTGGCTGAGAAAATCCCTTCTTGCTTTTCTTTCCAGACAGGGTCTCACTATAGCATTACCCCGTCCCTTGCATCTGGCTGTGCAAGGGTAGAAATTAGAAAGTAATAGAGGAAGACACCTGACTGACACCTGGCTTCTACAGGCACTTGTACCCAGACATGCACATACATGGAAACACACATACTCATAACACACACACACACACACACACACACACACACACACACACCCCACACCCCACACACACACACAGAGAGAGAGAGAGAGAGAGAGAGAGAGAGAGAGGCAGGCAGAGGAACAGAGAGAAACAGACAGAGAATAAAGGCCTTCCACTAAGAGGGGTGTTGACGTGAAGTGGAAGGAGGCACTTTCATTTTGCCTCAGCAGGTACAATGCGGTTCTTTTTTGTTCCCTGTAAGTGTCCCTCCCAGCAATGAGGGCTTCTCATTCTCCTGAGAGGCAAATAACAGTAGGCAAAAAAGGAATGTATCTACAGTTAACGGGATTAAAAACTATGAGCACGAGCCACTTTACTGTGGTGTTTTTGAACATCGTGCCAATTATATTTCCCTCCTCACTGTTTCTTAATATTGTGTCATCTTATAGACAATGGATATGCATTGCCCTACAGGATGAGTTAATTAAACAAAAATGTTAGACTTAAGTCCTATTTTATTGCCAGCTAGGAAAATAATATGTCGAACCAATTCAATTCTTACTATAAACAAGGACTTTTGATATCATCGTTGCTCATTGTCTTATACATTTATGAGCTTTTTTTAAAATTTATATTTCTAGACACAATAACACTTCTAAGTCTAGACTGGAAACCTTAAATTCCATAGGATGTCACTTGGCATCCCTCTTCGATAACTGGAAGTGGACCTGGACTTGCCTCTTCTCCAGTCTCTCTGTTGGCAGCGCGCTTCCACTTGCCCATTTGATCAAGTCAGGAACTAGGAGCCTTTGCCTTGGGTCATGTAACTACCTTGCCTAAAGTCACTGACACATCCCTCTGAGAGAGCCTTGGGTTTGTTGACTCAAAAGCAGCTCTCAACTCAAAGGGAATAAAAGATAGTTTATTCTGGAGGGAAAAAAAAATGAGTGAACATGGGCCAGGAATGTGGAGGTAGGTCACCCAGGTTCCATGAAGCAATGTCAAAACAATTTTATGGCATTTTACAGTAGCAGAATGAAGAAAGTCAGATATCAAGGCAGCTTTAAAATACATTGGTAAGCACATCATAGAGGCATCTCACAGCCAGGCAGATAGACTTCAGATGCTGCAATTTCTTTCTTTTGTTTTTGTTTATTTAATTTTATTTATTGTTTATTTTACATTCCAATTGCAACCATCCTCCCTCCGCTCCTCCCAGACCCACCCTCCTACCACTTCCCCCATTCCTCCCCTCTACCTGGTGCCAACTCATTCTGGCACATCAAATCTGAATCACATCAGGACTAAGTGCCTCTTCTTCCACTGAGGCAAGATAAGGCAGCCCTGCTAGGAAAATGAGCTCCAGAGGGAGGCAACAGTGTCTAAGTCCAAGATAGACTCCATTCCAGTTGTTAGGTGATCCACTTAAGGACCAAGCAGCCCATCAGCTTCACACATGCAGTGGGCCTTGGACCAGTCCATGCATGTTCTTTGGTTGGTGGTTCAGTCTCTGTGGGCCCCCTTGTGCTTGAGTTAATAGGCTATGTGGGACTTCTTGTGGTGTCCTTGATCCCTCCAGCTGCCTCCAACCTTTTTTCTCAAGACTCCCAGATTTTTACCTAATGTTTGGCTGTGGGTCTCTGCATCTGTTTCCATTATCTGCTGGATGAAGTTTCTCCAAGGGTAGTTATGTTGGGTTCTTGTCCAGTTCCCTCTCTTCATCAACTTCCAATGTCTATTTTATCTCTCCTACTTAGAGGGGTTCAAGCCTCATCCCTTGATTCCTCTTGTTATTTAAGTTTCTTTGGGTCTGTGGATTGTAGCATGGTTATCCTATTGGCTAATAGCCACTTATGAGTGAGCAAATACCATGTGTGTCTTTTTGGGTCTGGGTTAGCTCACTCAGGGTGATCTTTTTTGGTTCTATACATTTGCCTGCAAATTTCATGATAGCAGAGTAGTACTCCATTGTCTAGAGGTACCACAGTTTCTTTATTCATTCCTCGGTTGAGGGACATCTGTGTTGATTCCAGTTTCTGGCTCTTACAAATAAAGCTGCTATGAACATAGTTGAGGAAATGTTCTTGTGATTTGGTAATACATATTTGGGGTTTATATCAAGGAGTAGTACAGCTGCATCTTGAGGTAAAACTATTCTGAGTTTTCTTAGGAAGTACCAGATTGATTTTCAAAGTTGTACAAGTTTGCACTCCCACCAGCAATGGAGAAGTATTCTCCTTTCTCCATATCTTCGCCAGCATGTGAAATCATTTGAGTTTTTGATCTTAGCCATTCTGACCAGTGTAAGATGGAGTCTCATAGTCATTATGATTTGCATTTCCCTTATGACTGAGGATGTTGAGCATTACAAGTGCTTCTCAGCCATTTTTAAAAATTAATTTATTTTTTTCAAGTTACATCTCAATCAAAGCCTCCGTCTTTCCCTTCAGGTTCCACTCTCTCTCCCTCCCTCTTCCCTGTCACATGAGGGCTAAGAGCTTGTTCCATGGTTGATATGGCCACCAGCTAGGGTAAGATGTTCCACTAACAAGTAATACTTGTTTTTGAATAACAAGACTACCGTCCGTGATTCGCTGCTGGATGGAGATGCTACAATTTCTAAAATTATTTATTTTTATTTTATAAACACTGGTGGTTTGCCTGCATGTATATCTGTGTGAAGGTGTCAGAACTCCTGGAGCTAGAGTTACAGACAGTGTGTGCTGCCATGTAGGTGCTGGGACTTGAACCCTGGTCCTCTAGAAGAGTAGCTAGTGCTCTTAACCACTGAGCCATCTCCCCAGCCCCTCTGATAGCATCTTAAACCATTTGATTGATGGGTTTTGTTGTTACCACATTCCAAAGGGTTTTATCTTCTTGTCAACATGCTAGGTTCAGCTTTATCAGCTACTTACAAGATCTGACACAGAGCTGGACAAAGAATGGTTATTTGATAGCTAAAGGTCACCCAAGAGGAATTACAGTTTTGTTCTGAAATTGTAACGATCCAGCCTGTCCAGGTTCATCGGGGTTTTAGTCAGTCCACTAGCTTTTTGCATACGCAGGTTCTTTCCATGAATTTTTGTTTACAGATCCTACCAGTTTGGTCCGGCTCAGCCTGCCCATCATCTACACCTATGTTACATGGATTTTCCAGTCTTGGCACTTCTATTTTGACCTCGGTTTATTCTCTACCCAGGGGATGGAGTTCTAACATATTAGTGTCCTGATGCACCAGATTATCTTTCTTTCGAAAGGACTTGCCCACCAAGGGCTAGCATTCCACAAACCTCTGTATCTTCAATCTTTCCCACCTTGTAAAATTTGTATGCAAATTCTTTCATCCTTCCCACCTGGTAAAAATTTGTTTGTACAGAGACCTCCTCCCCCTGTATTTTCAGAATTTGGTTGCGGAGCAACCAGCCTCTTCCCCCTTTTCTTTATTTTCTTTACCCCAGTTCCTTTAAAACTATCCAAGTGGAGAAAGCTTCAAACGCAGGCAAATGGGGAAGAGGCACAGTCACTATCTGCTTTAGAAAAAAAACAAAAACAGAAACAAGTGAACTTCCTGTCCCCTGCACTAGCCTGGCTTGGGTTCCAGTGCATCCTTTTTACAAAAAGAAATTACCTTGCCAAGCTACTTTTGCCTTGTGTTCCTTTGTCCAACAGTGACATTACTCGTTGTTCCTTTCTAACATTTAGCATAGTTAACTGTTGGAATCAAAACCTCAAGCAACTGTCCATTTAGCAAGGAAGGGACTACAGATGACGCCTGCATGAGTCGGGGAATCAGACTACCCCTAGGCTACAGTTCCACCATGTAAGGTGCACACCCCTCATCTACATGACCCCAGATGGTTCAACCCACCATGACCGCTTTCATACCATGAGATGAGAAGAAGACACATTCCCCCCTCACAAGAATTAGCTCCTGAAAATATACAGCTCATTTCTGCTCACATCCCAATGGAAAGAAATTGATTGCATTGTCACACCTAGTTTTAATGGAGGGTTAGAAATAGAGTATTTATTCTGTGTAATCATACACTAAGCTAGAAACTAAGAGTCTATTGTAGTAGCAAGATGGGGAATCTTATGGTAGATTAGGTCATGGTACCTAGAACCAAATATGTTATGGTTCAACAAAATGGCATTGAATTTGGGAGTGAGTAAACTTACGCTAGCCAGACTATCTTCAGTGTGGTCATGAGGATTGAAGTGCCACCTTCAGCATATAAGTGTGAAGGTTTTCATCGATGTGGTGTTTCTATTCCTAAGAGCAGGAAAGGAAAGACAGAACGGACGAATGGTGGCAATCTTATTGTTCAGGTTCAGACGTGGGCAGTATCCCTTCCCTCAGCCATCTCAGCACATGTAATGCTGTGAAATTTCATTTGGCCACATGCCCAGGAAGAAGAGAGAAGACCATGAATTCCCAAGTTACACAGATTTTCTGTGTCTGTCCAGGGCTACATTCCTTGCCTTTGCTGACTGAGGTCTGCCTCATTGCTCCTCTCTGCCCTGAACTATCTATCCAACTTTGTTTTCACCTCCAAGACCTTTGCAAGTCCTGTTTTTCTCTTGGCTGATTTGGGTCTCACTTCCTCACTTTACTGAATTATTCTGCATTAAACTATCTCTTCACAACACTGTGTCCACACCTTCCACATTGCCCCTGGTCATTCCTGAACACCATCAGGTCTCTTAGGTCACATTTTCTTCTAAGAACCGTCTCCTGGTTGTCAGTTTGCTTATTCTTTGGAGAAAGAAAACCACACAGTGGCCCTACTTGCCTAGAAAGGTCGGCACAGGAGCCATACAGTAAGGACTTGTTGGTTTTAATTAACTGCCAGGGTAGACTGTCTTGCTTTCCACTCTTCTCCCCAACCTTCTTCCACAGGTTCTGCTTCTGGAAGAACATCTCCCAGATGCCTGATGTTTAAGTTTCTGACCTGCAGTCTCTGGGTAATTTTGTACCTGTTTCCTAGAGTCATTAGGATTGTGTGAGATGGTGTAAGTTTTCATGCACAGTGTGTGTGTAACATGTGCACATTGACTTCCTAACATGTGTGAGCTGTTGCTGTTTCACACCCCACCCATGCCACTGCCCCCTCATTGCCTATTAGGAACTAATTAAAAGTACAAAAGAAGGAATCCTTCGATCATTAACAGTGTAGAAACACGTTTTAAATTTTAAGCTTAATATAGGTGTGTATGTGTGTGCCTGTGTGTCTGTGTGTAAAAAAATATAGCTAATTAAACTATTTAACCAGTATTTAGATTATTGTTGCTTGTTTGGCGGCAGTTAATCTTTAAGCAGCCATTACAAATGAATACACAGAGACCACATGGATTTTTTCAAGCCTTGGCCTGCGTTGTGCACTCCTAGCCCATCTAAGCTAGCTCTTAATTCTATTACACAAATATGACCCCATATATACATATGTCCACTTGGACTGCCATTCTCCATGATATGCCAATGCTCCTGGCCATGTGGAATGAGGTTCTTTTCTCTAACCCATGGTGTGTGCCTCCTTCTTCCTGCTGCTCCTGGCTGGAATACCTTCTTCCTGCTGCTCATGGCTGGACTGAATTAATCCTCTGTCTAAAGCACAGGCTTCCTGTTCTAATCCCAGGAAGTCCCACCTTTCACTGTCTTTGCCCAATCTCAGGCCTCGGCACTTTATTTAACCATTTAGATTCAATGTAAGTAACAGCAAGCAGGACCAATTAATTAACATTTAGAATGCTTAACACTACTTCAACATCTGTGCGTGTTTCTCTGTTTCTCTCTGAGTGTGTCTCTGTCTCTGTGTGTGTCTCTCTGAGCGTGTCTCTGTGTGTGTCTCTCTCTGAGTGTGTCTCTGTCTCTGTGTGTGTGTTTGTGTCTTTGAGTGTGTCTCTTTCTCTGTGTGTCTCTCTGTGTGTGTCTGTGTGTCGCTGTGTGTGTCTCTTTGAGTGTGTCTCTGTGTGTGTGTGTTTGTGTGTGGGTCTCTCTGAGTATGTCTCTGTGTATAAATTGTATACTGTAGCTGAGCTGCCTTTGCCACAGAAGTAAAGAAAGAATGTTTCAGTTTTAGTTGCTTTCATTTGTTCAGATTTTTGTTTATAAGGGAATATCCAGACCCCAGACCTCTGCAGTGCTAGTTTGATTGCTTTAATATAACAGCCTAGAAAATTACAGCCATTCTTCCTACATGACGTATTGAGGAGAAAGCAGGACAAAGGCTGTGCTGTGTCTAATGCATTATGGAACACGACAGGGATTTCCACTTGGTTTTCACTTCCAAATTAAGAATGCATTCCATCATACAGTTGATAGACTGCCCCTGCAGCTCTCCAGTTGGCAGGGCCTATCAACGGTGATGTAGTTAAGCTGGTTAATATAGTACATTGAAGAATTACTGTGAAAAGCCATGATCAAAACAACCCTGAACAGAACCAACCAGGAAATGGCTGTAGAATGCCTACCCAGCCTGAGAATTTTCCATTAGTAAAGATGTTGAAGCAATTGCTTCATAAATACAGGCTCATTCTATTTGCACTTGCAATGGTGATTTGAAAAATAAACCCTCCCTTGAGGCTTCAGTATAAATATCTTGTTCTGGAATGTTATAAACTAATTTCATAGGTGGAGAATTGAGTTACCCACAGGCGAGGCAAGTGATATGGCCACAGGCGTCTTCATTGGCCGCCCAGGGACTGTTCATATTTCCTTTCTGACCTCTCTACAGAAGGTTAGAGGCCCCGAGTGTGACAGCTCAGAGATGGCATCTGCAGAAAGGAGCTGATATTTCTAACAGTTGTAGACAGGAAGCTCCATGCAATTGTACACAGGGAGGACAACATGTCTTCACCCAGGACCCCACCACTTAGCACAGAGTTTCCAGGTCTTCCTTTGAGCCCACTCCTCCTCAACACTAGTTAATCTGCTGCCCAGTCCCACCAGCTTCTGGCTGACTGTTAACTGAGGCACATAGTCTCTGAATGGACACAGAAGGAAATAGAACTGCTGATGGGGAAAAAGATGAGAAGTAGACATTAGGGTGTGCCTCCGATGCTGAGCCTACTTCAGAGAGGTGGGAGGCTGCTCTTCAGCACCAGTGGAGTTCTGGAGTTAAGGGAGGTGGGGGAGTCAGCCTATTCTTGGTTTGCATTTGTTCTCACTGGTCCAGGGTCAGAGGGTCATGCTGTTGCATCCCAGAGCCCGTTTCTGCATCACTCTCTGCCAGTTACCAGTCGGTGCAAAGTCTATCTGAACTTGGACCTGTCCTTTTAGCTGACTGCACTGGGCCCATTCCCATCTTTTTGATCACTCTTGTGAACATTTTGATGAGAACTTAGAAGGAGGGGCTGGAGAGATGGCTCTTGCAGAGCACAACTGACTTGGTTCCCAGCACTCACACGGCGGCTCTTACAATCACCCTTAACTTCAGTTCCAAGGGATCTGACACCCTCTTCTGACCTCCCCGGGCACAAGGCCTCCAGGCAGTATATGTGTACGTACCTCCAGGCAAAACACTCATATACATAAAATAAAAGGCATAAATAAATAAAAGAAGGTAGGAGGGTATCTGCAAGGATTGCTGCCTTGCTGAGCTTGGAAGGTTAACCTGCTTGATGTTGTTTGTTATTATCAATGAT
The DNA here is from genome assembly GCA_907164525.1 of Lophiomys imhausi. Taxonomy (NCBI): domain Eukaryota; kingdom Metazoa; phylum Chordata; class Mammalia; order Rodentia; family Muridae; genus Lophiomys; species Lophiomys imhausi. The sequence continues at coordinate 928,470 of CAJQZJ010033609.1, read as the reverse complement.
CCACTAAGCAGAATATTTCTAATCTAGTTGAATGGAATCAGAATAATGGCATAAGAACTAACTTCAAGTACATAGTCTGTTGGATGACTAGAGAAAGGAAGTTAGTCAACATCCAGGCTAAACCTTCACTTTATTTTAAGAATCTGAATCCATAGAGACCACTTGATTTATCCAAAGACATTTCAGGAGCTTTGGAGAGGTGAGCAGGTGACCCTCTCCACTGGTTACTATTAATCTGCATTTCTTATTTGTTATTACTGGCATGGAAGCAAGGAGAGGGTTGGGAAAACACCAAATACTTCTTAGGGGTCAGGCTCATGCCAAACACATTGAGTACATCTGTCTCCACCACAATCCATTCAATGCCTGCTTTGTTATTTGCATAACCAGTCAAGAATTTTTCTTTTAATAAACCAGGGATTTTTATTTCGAAGGACCAGAATGTGTTTCTGTCTGGGATAACTCCTGGGGATGTTGAAGGAAGGTGGGAGGTCACTTTGCAAATTCTAAAGTGATAGAAAAGACTGTAGATAAAAGGGGTATGGACCTTTGACCCCGCGTGTTACTCCCACTATAGAGCACACACATGTAATGCTACAGAGCACACACATGCAACGCTACAGAGCACACACATGCAACACTACAGAGCATACACATGTAACGCTACAGAGCACACACATGTAACGCTACAGAGCACACACATGCAACGCTACAGAGCACACACATGCAACGCTACAGAACACACACATGTAACACTACAGAGCACACACATGTAACACTACAGAGCACACACATGCAATGCTACAGAGCATACACATGCAACGCTACAGAGCACACACATGTAACGCTACAGAGCACACACATGTAACGCTACAGAGCACACACATGCAATGCTACAGAGCACACACATGCAATGCTACAGAGCACACACATGTAACGCTACAGAGCACACACATGCAACGCTACAGAGCGCACATATGTAACGCTACAGAGCACACACATGCAACGCTACAGAGCATACACACGCAACGCTACAGAGCACACACATGCAACACTACAGAGCATACACATGCAATGCTACAGAGCACACACATGTAACACTACAGAGCACACACATGCAACGCTACAGAGCACACACATGTAAC
>CAJQZJ010033609.1:905896-927315 GCA_907164525.1 Lophiomys imhausi | reverse complement strand
AGAGCACACACATGTAACGCTACAGAGCACACACATGTAACGCTACACAGCACACACATGTAACGCTACACAGCATACACACGCAACGCTACAGAGCACACACATGCAACGCTACAGAGCACACACAAGTAACACTACAGAGCACAGACATGCAACGCTACAGAGCACACACACGCAACGCTACAGAGCACACACACGCAACGCTACAGAGCACACACATGCAATGCTACAGAGCACACACATGCAACGCTACAGAGCACACACATGTAACACTACAGAGCACACACATGTAACGCTACAGAGCACACACATGCAACGCTACAGAGCACACACATGTAACACTACAGAGCACACACATGTAACACTACAGAGCACACACATGCAATGCTACAGAGCACACACATGTAACGCTACAGAGCACACTCATGCAATGCTACAGAGCACACACATGTAACGCTACAGAACACACACATGTAACGCTACACAGCACACACATGCAACGCTACAGAGCACACACATACAATGCTACAGAGCACACACATGCAACGCTACAGAGCACACACATGTAATGCTACAGAGCACACACATGTAACGCTACAGAGCACACACATGTAATGCTACAGAGCACACACGTAACGCTACAGAGCACACACATGTAAAGCTACAGAGCACACACATGCAACGCTACAGAACACACACACGCAACACTACAGAGCACACACAGAGCACACACATGTAACACTACAGAGCACACACATGCAACGCTACAGAGCATACACATGCAACGCTACAGAGCACACACATGTAGTGCTACAGAGCACACACATGTAACGCTACAGAGCACACACATGTAATGCTACAGAGCACACACATGTAATGCTACAGAGCACACACATGCAATGCTACAGAGCACACACATGTAACGCTACAGAGCACACACACCTGTAATGCTACAGAGCACACACATATAACGCTCTGATATGCATCCAGTCATGTTCTTCACAGATGTAGATTAAACATCACTACCTCATCACTCCTCGGCTTTTTCTTTCTGTGGTTCACACTGACTAACCAGTTTGGTCCATGAGGGCTACATCCAGATGGGAAAGGAAAACTGACTACATTCCCCACTTTCCCTGGGGCCTTGCTCCCAGGATCACACTACAGCCTTGATTAGAGTTTTGGTTATTGTCAAAGCTCTTCAAAGTTCATCTCGGTGATGACCAGTTCCATTCGTTTCGTGGAGATGTGACTGTCTTTTCCCTTCTATAGGACAGATCTTCTTAGTCTGTTTCCAACATTTAAGCATAAATTAAAGTTTGTTTGTTACTCCCAAACACTTCCTGTGATGATGTACTTATGGGGTGGAGCAAGTTTATGTCGCTTTCTCTATGAGTGACGCGGAGGCACTGCTCTGGAAGAGTTCTTGGGAGAGCGTCTTGCCCTGAATTATTCTCACTTATGGTAGAGTGGGTGCCCTAGAATCTACAGCTTAGAAGAAGATTGTGCTTCCTCTTCAGCAAAAACCAGAAGCATTGCACAGAAGTTGCTTTGGAAACTCTCCACAGCTGACAATTTTATACAGTGGTGCCTACTCACACATGTCTAAGCACACCCTTCCCAAATTTAACTATTTCTTCGATAGCTTTTTGTGTTGCTTTTCTTGGAGAGATGTTCAGGGGAAGAGGAATGTTACAGGTTTGTGGAATGAGTTCATGGACATGGAGACCAAAGTCAGACAGAGAGGCATCGGGTGAAGCATGGACGGTGTGACAGGACGAACTCAGATTAAAGACAGGAGTGATGAGAGCAAGGGCAGAGGAGTCTTAACAGCCGAGCTGATGGGGCTCTGCGCTTCCCACACATATTAGACAGAACTAGCTGTTCATTATACCAAGAAAAGAACTGGAGGTGAGACATCAGGATTGGTCTCCTTGGGAACAGAAGGCTGTCCTGGGGCAACCCATGTTTCTTCCAGTCCCACAGCATCTCACAAACAAGCATCTCTGCCACAGAGAGCTTGCCAGGGGTGAGTAAAATGTTCTGGACACCAGGAAGCTACGAGACCACCTCAGTGAACCAAAGTTATTTTTGCAGTTAACCTCATGGTCAGGGTGTTCCTACTCTAAAGACCTTTCTGGAGAACTGAGAGGCAATTATCTCCTGAGTCTCATTACTTGGTTGAGAGCACTCTTTACTGAATTCCAAAAAATGCTCCCCCCCACCCCCGCCGCAGTCTTCTGAGCTAGTGAAAGAAAGCAAGAAAGGTGAACCTCAGCAGGCGCAGAGATGGCGTCTCCCTTCATCTCTGACCTCAGCAGCCCTCCAGGCTCAGATTTATGGCTAGTTATCCACCAAGCCAAGGGACATGGCCTACTGCTAAGACAGCCAGTTCTCTACCATCTGCAAGAACAACCTGCTCACTTCTCTCTGCTCCCTGTTTATTTGTCACCTGTTTTATGTTAGATCCTGGATCTGTCCTTTATGATGCTGATCACTCTAAGTAACCAGATCCCATAACCTGAAGACATCTGAATACACTTCCCCTTGGAGCTCTCTCTCTCTCTCTCTCTCTGTCTCTCTGGGACAAAGAGTTAAGAAGACATTGTGATGTGACTTAACAGCCTTTAATTTATGATCCTATCCAGTTATTGGTCCTCCATGCCCATTGTCACATAGGCTGTCCCAGTCTAAATCATGTGGTTTACACCCCCCCCCAAAAAAAAGATATGGAAATTGGGACACCTTATGGTAGGGCTTCTCAACCTGTGGGTTGTGACCCTTTGGGGAATGAACGACACTTTCACAAGAGTCTCCTATCAGATATCCTGCATATCAGATATTTACATTATGATTCATTACAGTTATGAAGTAGCAACGAAAATGATTTCATGGCCAGGGGTCACCACAATGTGAGGAACTATATTAAGGGTCCAAGCATTAGAAAGGTTGAGAACCAGTACTTTAAGATATTCCTTCTTAATGAAGCTCTTCTCCAGGTTTTAAAGGCAATCCTCTCCATTTAAGGGTCTGTCATGTTGACTTTGAGAGGATGCACTGTTCAGTTTTAATGCTCTTGAGGCCTTGAGGCCCAGTCAGACTCCCGTGGTCACAATTCCCTCTCTCCTCATATAGCATATTCTGAAAGGTCATTTGGTGTCCTTTTCCAAACCAACTGATGATCTCTTCTTTTAAGTTTTTTACCTCACGGAGAAATGAGTCTTTATTGCAAGACAGATTTGCCTAAAACCCAGCATTCCTGTCACTCTGCAAGCACTGGGACATAAGGAACAAGAGTCTGATGTTTGCAACTTCAGCCATCAGGGAAATGTCAAAGAAAGCTACATCAGGATTCCATCTCCAGTCAGAATGGCTATTAAGAAAACAAGAAACAAAAACGTTGGGGTGGCTTGGGGTAGGGAGCCCTTCCTTATGTACAGGTGGTAGGAATATAAGTTAGATCTCATGTTAGTAGGGACATTTTCCTTTCTAACTTTTTCAATCTTGTTAATAAAAGAACTTAGACTCCGAAGGAAACTTGAGGATGATGTTACTAGAGTTTGAGAGAAAACCAGAGTCAGGCACGCTATATGGCTCGGTAGGCGCCTGAGGAGGGAGACTGAGCTGAGAAAGAGTGAAAGCCAATCGTAAGCAGTCGTAAGCAGATGCTGGTGGAAGGGGCAGGAGGCCAGAGAAAGGATGAGAAAAGTCCAAAGTGTCAGAGAAAGCACGCTTTGGCTTTGGCAAGTATCACCAAGAAAAAGAGATAAAAAGACAGGAAAATGTACATTTTCTGAGTAACACAGAAAAGGGACAGGTACAGTGTAACGTGATGGAAGGTCTGCATGTGCCTACACTTGGAGAGGGACGCCAGACAGGAAAAGACATCGTTTTAATTGAGAGACAATCGTTCCTCCTCTTCGCCTTCAGGTGAAACACCCTGTGCACACCCACAGGGGGTGAGGTGCTTCTGGGGAAGTGACTGACACTCCCAGCTAGTTTAACTCTTAAAAGGAGGAGACAACAGTACAAAATGTCAATTATGTACTAAGTAGAATGTCGTCTCCACCTAAAGTTAGAGATAGAACTTTTAAAAAAGTGTTTGTGTGTTTGTCTTAAGAATTTATTCTTTTTAAAAAAGATTTGTTTGGGCTAGAGAATTGGCTTAGTGGTTAAAAGCACTTTTTATTCTTCCAGAGGACCCAAGTTTGATTCCCATATCCACATGGCAGCTCACATGTTGGGTAACTCCAGTTGGATCCTAGGGGATCCAACGCCCTCTGATCGATTTTGGACACCAGGCACACAAGTGGTAAACATACATACAACCAGGAAAAACACTCATAGTCATGAAATAATAAGATAAGTAGATCCAAAACAACTTAAAAATTTATTGTATTTTTAATTGTGTGCAGAGTACAGTCAGCTAGAGAAACCATGAAAAGACACGGTGCCCTTAGATTTGGAGTTACGGGAATTTTGAGCTGCCCACCTTAGGGGCTGGGAATCATTTTTTACCTATTTCAGTATCTTTGAACTTCCTAAGTACTGGTACCTCTCCATGAAACGTAAACAAGCTGTTTGTAGGAACAAGAACCTCAGATCATACAAGATATCTCCACCACTATCATCAGCGATCATAGGATTGAAAATGGCTAACTACTTTAGAATATGATGTGAAATTAAAAATATTTAGGGCAAATGTGAAAAAAGCAAATGAAATAATGATAAATATTACATAAGATAAGGATTAAGTGTTTCATGAGATTTAGGAAAGACACAGTGAGATGGGAGAAAAAGAGGAGAAACAAGACTTAGCAGAGAAAGAGAGAAGCCAGAAGAATGCCAAGGATGGAAAGACAAAGGATTAGAAAAGTATTTTTTAAAATAGAAAATAAAGTGATTTCCCAATAGTGAGTAGGTTAAAAATAAAATTCAATAAATGTAAGATGTGGAATAAAATATGAAAATACGAGAGGCTTTTTAAAAATGGCAACAGGTAAAGTTAAAATACTACTAAATACAGAGACAGTGAAATGACAGTATATGGGGAGCAAAGAAGAAAAAGAAACTAAGGGAAAAAACTGTCCCCAGATGGGAAAATGCATTTTAAAAAAATCAGATGAGAGTATGAAGGGAATAACAAATAAAATAAAATTAAATTATAATACAGGGTTAGGAAGATATCTCAGTCTAGTAAAAAACTTACAAAGCAAGGGCCTGAGTTCAATCTATAGAACAAATGTTTAAAAAAAAATCAAGGGTGGCATCCAGTGTTTGTAATCCCAGAACTGGGGAAGCAGAGACACACCCCAAGCCTTGCTGGCCAGGCAGCCTAGCCTGCTTGGAGATTTGCAGGGCAATGAGAGGACCCATCTCATAAAATAGGATGGGCAGCTCCCGAGGTTGTTTACATACAGCTGGCCTCCATAGGAGTGCATACACACGTGTACATGTACATATACACCCCCATAAACACACAATACAGCAAGAATCTCTGTCAAATGTGTAGGGGGGAAAAGATGTTTTGAGACTCTAGTTTTCCATTTTCTCAAATTTGGAGACTGCTAACAATAGGGACAGTGGATGGTTACAGAGCTCAGTCTCCACTTGACAAGTGTCTAATGTCTGCCATAGTAGTTCACAGTAGCTGTTTACCTCCTTTGTGTACCAGAGGCCTCTGCTGGCCACACTTAGTTAAGTTTACTGTGAGCTGGGCCACTTCATTTACTCTCCCAAGACTCTCAAGATGGCATCTCCTGAAGTGGTTATGTCACCAAGGGGTGTCTTTCAGTGAGTTGGGAGATTGGGGAACAACCACACCACTGTGTTGGTACAGGTGGAGAACTTGCCTTAGTACTGTCATAGCTTTCTGAGTATTAATCACATCGCAGCAATCAGCTACTGTATCATATTGGCCCAGAACTTCAGAGTTCTCAAGCCCTACAGCAATCAATGACAGCTAGGTGGTTCCAGAATTTGATTCACCTGCTGGTCTCAGACTCAGAGATACCAAACTCCAGGGTAATTCTTAGTTGATGAATTACCTCCAAGGTATCTCTCCTTACCAGGCTATCTCTTCTTATGCTCTTCTCAGACTAAGCCAACCCTCTCCACTTCCACTCTTTGACCTACCAGTGCCCAGTACTTCTATATCCTCATGACTACTCAATCTGGGCCAACCTCACCCAGGAGCTATGATGGGCCAAAAATAAGGCTTCCCAACCTGTGGATGTTCCCCAATTTCAAGCCTGTGGGGGTAATTATATTTTTAAGAATAGATTCTCAAACTCAGATGATGCCTGGCTGGTCTACCTGATCAGGATGCTCGCACAGTGTGAGGAAATAGACCTATCTGCTAGAGAAATCACCTTTTCACTAAAATCATCAGCTAGATTTGGGGCTCCTTAGGGATGTGGACTTGTCCTGTGGGTGGGACTGCCTGGCTTTTCTGTGCTTACTTGTTGGTCCCTGTCAAGGGACTGCAAACCCAAAGCAGCTTGGCCCTTGGCTTGCTTCTTGCCACACATCTTGGTCTGTGTTCTTATCTAATATCTTTTCACTTCCTGCGTGGATTTATAAAGCTTTCTCTCTATTTATTTCTTTGCCTTTTTCTTATTCTGACTCACTTCTTTACCACTTCTCATAGAAACAGCCTCTAGTCCTCTACTGTACCCAGAAATAACACATCAGCTTTCTTTTGTCTTTGGTAGCATGACACAGTTTATATTTCCTTATCCTTTCTCTGTTACCTATGTGACTGTGTGTAATGTGCATTTCTAACTGGCAACACACATCTGGACTTTACTGCTAAATCCAATTGGACAGTCTCTACCATTATTTCAGATTTATATACCATTTACATTTAGTGTGGTTGTGGCTCTGATTGTGTCTAAATCTATCATCTTGAATTAATTATTTGTACCGCCTGTTTATTTTTGCTTTTTCTTTCTTATTTTGGGTTAGCAGTTTTTATTAATGATTCCATGTGACCTTCCTTTGCTACTTATTAGCTATAAGCTACATTTGTGCTTGTTGTGGTTGCTCTAGGGTTTACAGTATACAACTCACTTTATCAGTCTACTCTTAGGTGATGTTATGCCACCTCATGGGGAATACTTAGCCAAAATAGGCATGCATTTCCATCTCTCCTTTTCCTTTCTTCATATAATTGCTTTCACGTGTTTTATAATCCCTAAGTATATTGTTATTTTATTAAACAGTCACTCGTATTTCAGAGAAACTTGCTTATTAAGAGAAATATTATTATTACTCACATACTTAGCATTTCTGGTACTCTTCATTTCTTCAGTACATCCTGACATTTGGCACAATCTTTCTTTTGCCTAAAGGACTTACTCTAACATTTTCTACAGAGCAAGGGTCTTGGTGAAAAGTTATTTCAGCTTCTGTGGGTCTGAAACAGATTTTGTCTTCATTTTTTTGGGGGAAAAGCAGTTCTCAAGTTCTTTTCATAATTATTTAAATACGACAACCCCTCTGCTGAAACCACTATCCAAAACCAAACCACTAATCAATCAATCTCACCTATTCTCTATGTCCAGTCTTGTTTCTGCAGATGAGAGAACTAAGTTTCAGAGAAATGAAATGGCTTGTTCAAAGACACACACACAGCTGCTACCCCATGGAACACAAGAGTTAGACCATTGGCTCTCAACCTGTGGGTCACAACCCCCCTAAGGGGTTCACATGTTAGATACACATATGTGTATCATATATTTGCATTGCAATTCATAACAGTAGCAAAATTACTGTTGTGAAGTATCAACAAAATTTGTGGTTGGGGATCACCACAATGTGAGGAACTGTATAAAGGGTCATGACATTAGGAAGGTTGAGAGCCACTGGCTTAAACAAAGGTCTTCTGCCTCCATCACAGCCTTCTTCACGCTACACCACAGGTTTCAGGCTGTGCAATGACCAAAAGTCTCCTCGATTTTATACATTTTAAATTAAATAGAGAAAACTAAGAAGACTACAAACCTACCATAGTGAAAACCCTTGAAGTTATAATCTGCCAGCAGCCCTTGGCAGGGCCACAGCCCTGGCTGCTTGGTGGAATCCCTTCTTTAGGAGCCAGGCTCTGAATCTGAGCACCTGCCAGCTCTCACTCCACACAAACTGAATGTGTTGCCACCCTGGACACTTGACAAGGGCCTGGTGTCCCCACAAAGTAGAGTGTACTAATTTAGGACCCTGGATGTGCTGCTGGAAGATATGCAAGGGTCATCTTGTTGGCTCCTGAGGTTTTCCAGACTCAGCTGCCAGAGGCTTCCCAAATAGCTGAGTTACCTTGGCTGCTCCAAGACAAAGGCTGACTGACACAGGGCTCTGCCTGCAATCCCTGCAATGCTTCAGACCCTTATGATTCCAGGCCCACCCTCCTAACGAACCAGGCCATTGGACAGCCTGGATACACGACAGGAGAACACGGCACATGCAGCACATACTAACCACCAAAACCCAAACAGCAAAACAAACAGTCCAGAGGTTGTGGAGAGGACTAAGCCAGAGATACAGCGTGCCGTGAGAGGATCACTCTCTCCCACTGTCCTGAGCTGCACACTTTGATAGAATGGAACGGCAAACTTTAATCACCTCTGGTTTTGTCCCGCATGGGTTGCATGGGGATGTCTTCAGAACACGTCTCGGACAACAATGCATACGAAGAAACATAAGCTCTGCTGAGAAGGTTCTAGACTTCCAGGTATCAAGTGCTTGTCACTCTGCTTCCAGAGCATATGGCTTGTGTATTAGTGTGCACATTGCCCACAGTGCATGCTGGGAGTTACACACTGGTGCACCTACTAAATATGGGTCACCCGCTATTCCTATAAAGGTAGGACCTGCATGCTGTTCTGTCTGCCACCTAGTCAGTATGTGGTAAAGGACTGTTGTTACCTCAGCAGAAATAATCCACACACATCATAGTTTCTCCCATCACTTCTGCCGGCACAAACTCAAGCACCTTCGGAAGAGGAGAAATGACCTTATATGACTTCTCATTACTACAGAGTGGCATTGATCACAAAGAATTATCCTTTTCACTAAACGAAAAACTCTGGACTCAATTATTGTGCAGTGTAAAATGAGACAGTGAAATTTGAATAAAGGTTAGGTGGCATTTTTCTTTGCTGGAAATAGGTCCATATTTATGGTTGATAAAAATTAAAATGAGAGCAAGCCTTTCAGTATTGCTTCCCCTGACATTTTCTGAAAGCTTGGTTGGGTTAATGTCTAAATAACTCCAAGGTTTGGTTCCCTCCCCAGAGCAAGCCAGGGGTCAACTAGGGAATCCTGTCTTAAATGCAGCTTTCTTAGGAAAGCCTTCCCGGAGCAGCTCTGAGCTGGAACTGCCTTGCTGGGCTGCCTTTCAAAGGTCATCTCGCAGAACTGCTGGATGTGGGACTGTGAAAGGTTCACACAGCAGGCCTTAGCTGTAACTTCGTGCTGAGTGACACATGGCTGCCATGGACACCATGGGACAGAAATGCATAGAGAGACTGGATTTTATCTTTGCCTGCATGGCTTCACAATGAATAAGGAAGTTCACTCCGTGTAGAACTAAGTCATTTAGCCCCAGAGAAGGCAAAGACACGAGTTCACAGAACACCCTATGCACGCCTCCTTGTCAAATGTAACTGGTGCATGTTTCATGGCGAAGTGGAAGCTGGGAACAATACTATGTCTTAGGACAAACCCTTTTCAGTGTGCCCTTGGCAGATTCGATGAGACAAAATCCACACAGAAGCCTCTACCACTGAAACAGTTCCCAAAAATCAATTGCTGACTGTCCATTGACTTATTAATTGGACCAGCCACTGATCCTCATAAGGCAAGTTTCTCCTGGGCAGTGGGAGGAATAACAAAAGGGAAGCCTGCCGAGATAGGTCATCTGGCAGAACACGTTGAAACTCTATTTCTGGAACTTGGGTTGCTTATGTACCTGGATGGCACCAAGGAGCCACACTGGCTGGTTCTGAGTGGCCCAACAGTGACCGTTTGCAATCTTTGCCCTCGCATGACTTGGGCAGGTGCACATTCTGGCCCATTTCGGATAGTTTCGCTACACATGTGGAGAGTTATCTTCACTGCCACTTCACACTCTCGCCATGGCCAAGGCTTCTTCATATTGGCATACTGGAACAGAAAAAATAAAGCAGAAAAAAAATAAGCAGAGTACGAACAAGGTCATTATCCACCTTGAAGTGAATGACTCATAAATTACAGTGAAAGGAACAATGATATATTTTCAGTTGAAACTCAAGATATTTTGCTTTTATTTAACTTTATTTTTATTTTAAGTGTGTACAAAGCATGTATATCTGTCTACCACACGTGTGCAGTGTCTGAGGAGGCCAGGAGAGGGTGTCAGATCCCTTGGAACTGCAGGGACAGATGGTTGGGACCCACCGTGTGGGTGCTGGGATGTTGGGTGTGGCTCCAGAGGTGTGTGGCTGGGAACAGTAAGATTGAGTGGATCCAGACCCTGAGTACCTCAAAGTTTGGGACCACAAGCACCAACACTGAGGTTGGGAGGTGTGGGGGTCCAGCTCTCTCTCTGCTTCTGCCTGTCTCTCTGGAGCACAGGGACACATGCCTTCACTATGGCACAGAGAAGCAACCCTACCGGTGGTCACAGGTGAGCTCAGGCACATACCATATCTGGGACCCCTTTTCCCATGTAGCTTTGCCAGCATTTCAATCTCAGCCAATAAAGTGCATCCCCTCCTGAAGGTCCCTCCCACACTTCCCATGGTTCAAAAGAGCCCCCTCCCCCCATCTCAGAGGGAGCTTGCACTGGGATCTTGTTAGATTTTAGGGGACCATGGGGGAGATAAGAAGATTATGACATAAGATGTAGTAAAGGCTCACCAAATAGTGACCTCAGAGTTTGAAAGCCAATGGTTCTGCCTGCAGACCATGGGAAAGGGGCCGCCACAGCGCCGTGTAATCAAGCTGTGTCCAGTAGGATGTTAGAGGGAAGTGTGGCCCGCTCTCAGCCTAGCTGGCATGCAGCATGATCTCACCTCCCCAGATGCAGACCCTCTCCCTGCCTGGACAATCACCCACTGCCACCCAACACCATCACAGATTTATGCTACACTGGGATTCGAACTTGAATCCTCTGGAAGAGCAGCAAATGCTCTTAACCACTGAGCCTTCTCTCCAGCTCCTTGAGATATCATTTTAATATATTTGCACATAGCCTTAACTCTCCCTTGTATTTGTATTTTTTGTTTTTTCACACTCTGCACTGCACATATGATTGGTCTGCTAGATACCTCTGGCTGACAGTAAGTGCTGTCTCTAGGCTGGAAGTCACATATAAGAGATAATAAGAGAGCCAGATGTGGTGTCACACACCTTTAATCCCAGCACTCCAGAGGCAGAGGCAGGCAGATATCTGTGAGTTCGAGGCCAACCTGATCTACCTAGCGAGTTCCAACCAGGGCTATGTAGAAAGACTCTGTCTCAAAGAGACCAGGGGTGGGGGAACTGGATAGTAGTTCCTCTTGCCGTTTATGTGGGAGGGAGCAGCACATCTTGTCTTGAGAAGGAATGGTGCCTGAAAAGCCAAATGCCCAGAGCAGAAAATTTGAAAATGTTATGACAACACTGTAATGTAAGAGTTTTTGCAAGTTCTATCAATGAGCACACAGCAGGAACATAGCTACAAACATCTAATAAAAGTAACGTATATTCTGTTTTTAATGGTGTCTGTGCATGAATGTATGGGCACCCAGGTGTCCTTGGAAATCAAAAGAGGCATTGGATCTCCTGGAGCTGGAGTTTCAGGTGGTTATGAACCACTGTGTGAAGCCAGTGCTGGGAACTGAGCTGGGTTCCTCTGCAAGAGTAGTTAATTGCTCTCAACCCTGAAGCCATCTCTCCAGCCATCCCTATATAGTCTAATTGCTTAAATCTCTTCCGAATTCTTTAAAATCTACGCTGGGATTGTAGATGACTATTGTTTCTTTTTGTTTACTATCTTCCTCCATGAAAATTAGTCCATGTATCAACAGGTAAAGCAAATTCAGTTTTGAGGGCAAATTCTAGCAGACAGTCATGAATTCTGTATACAGGAGTAAGACTACAGAGGAGATGGATAGCTAGTTCACATTTACCCTTGATTTCCAAAGGAGCCGACACTGGTGCAGAAGAAACTTCTGTTTCTGAAAGAAGAGATTGGGCTCTTTTAAGACTTGGCCTTCTGATTTTTGTTTTGGACACCAAGCGGGAGTTGGCGGCGCCGGCTGTGGTGGTACAGACGAAAGGCAGGAAAGGGCAGGCCCGACAAGAGGGAGGATCGTCCGGCTAGATACTCAACCCACAACGAGGGAGCCTCTCATCCTACTGTTTAAGCATCTAACCCAACCGCCCAGCTAGTTAACCAGAGCGGTCCGCCGTCAACTCAAGTTCGGCCGGCTCCTGGCCCTCCCGCTGCAGCCGTGGTGGCAGCCCCGGGAGGAGCGCTGGCGTCCATCTCCTTCGATTCTCGGGATTTGAAGATAGCTGCACAATCAGCACTGAAAGTTGTGCTAAAAAGCACCACCAAGATGTCTTTAAATGAGCGCTTTACTAGTATGCTGAAGAACAAACAGCCGATACAAGTGAATATTTGAGCTTCGATGCAGCAGCAGCAGCAGCTAGCCAGTGCCAGAAACAGAAGACTGGCCCATCAGATGGAGAATAGACCCTCTGTCCAGGCAGCATTAAAACTTAAGCAGAAGAGCTTAAAGCAGCGCCTGGGTAAGAGTAACATCCAGGCACGTTTAGGCCGACCCATAGGTGCCCTGGCCAGAGGAGCAACTGGAGGAAGAGGCCTACCCATAATCCAGAGAGGCTTGCCCCGAGGAGGACTACGTGGGGGTCGTGCTACCAGAACCCTGCTTAGGGGCGGGATGTCACTCCGAGGTCAAAAACTGCTCCGAGGTGGACGAGCCGTAGCTCCCCGAATGGGCTTAAGAAGAGGTGGTGTTCGAGGCCGTGGAGGTCCTGGGAGAGGGGGCCTAGGGCGTGGAGCTATGGGTCGTGGCGGAATCGGTGGTAGAGGTCGGGGTATGATAGGTCGGGGAAGAGGGGGCTTTGGAGGCAGAGGCCGAGGTCGTGGCCGAGGGAGAGGTGCCCTCACTCGCCCTTGGTATTGACCAAGGAGCAACTGGACAACCAATTGGATGCATACATGTTGAAAACTAAAGGACACCTGGATGCTGAATTGGATGCCTACATGGCTCAGACAGATCCTGAAACCAATGATTGAAGCCTGCCTGCCTGCCTGCTTGCCCGCCTGTTAGACTCTTGTTAAAGTCACCACCTCTACAAAACAACCTTGAAAAAACATAAGAAACCTGATTGATGCTGGAAGGACCTATCACAATAGGATGTGGACTTACCTGACACCAGTTGGTGCATTTAGTCTGTTCTGTCTACTTTTTGATACTGTGTTACATGAAAGCCCATTTTCCTTTAATTTGGTTGAGTTTGTTTTGTTGTTTATCCAGTCACCTGACTTCTGTTTGACCAGGAATGTGTTGGCCTTGTGAGCAGAACAATTTTCCAGCCTCTGCCTCACCTGTCATACACCCTGGCTTTGAAAATATTTCCTCTGTTCATTTTTATGAACATTTTATGATCCCAGAAGGAGCCAGTGGTTTTTTTTTTAATAACACTGGGATAGAGTTCTACATCTTCTTTAAAAGCTTCTTGTTAATAGCTGGAGCTAATGGTGTGCTTGCTATGTTGATAGTGAATGTAGTGAATTGGAAATGTTGGTGTTGCTGCTGGTCCACAGAATGGGTTACACATGGTAGCAACTTTGATTTGGCCTACATTGACACCACATAAAGGGTAGCTGACATGCTGAGTTAGATATGTATACTTTCCGCCCTGAAATACGATTTTTAAGCTTTCCTTTTGGCTTTGTGTCCTGTCCAAGAGGCTTGTGTACCTCTAGTATAGAAGAAGAAGCCATTTGGTGTGGCACACGTGGCAGAAGAGACAGGGTTTGGAGGGGCTGGTTACCAACTAACTGCCGAGAAAGGGTCATATGCTGCTCGTGTGCTCGTGCTGAAGTGCAGTTGCCTATGTTTATCCAGAACCAGTCTTGGCCTAATCCACTTAACTGGCTTTATTTAACTCTCTTAAAAGTTTAATTAAGTTCAACCATATTTTGCCAGCTGTTCAGTTTCGGTGGAATCTTGTATTTCTGGCTCATTATAACAAATTGTTCTCTCAAATTTAACCCAGGCTTTCTGTTTGTTTTGGGGGGATTCCTTAAAATGCTATATAACCATAAAAAAAAAGACTTGGCCTTCTTTTGAAATAAAATCTATCTCCCTAAGGCCTTAAAGTAGACAATGGTACTGAGCAAAGATACCAGCCTTTAGGATGCATGCAGGCAAATGTCTGATTGTTCTCTCTTCTTCCCTCCCTCCTCCTTCTTTCCTTCCTTCTTCCTTTTCACTCCCTCTCTGTTTCTTGGAGATGAAAGTCTCTCTAAAGAAACGTCAATCTAGGCAAAGAGGACTCCACACAGTGGATGTTTCACTTGGAAAAGGAGGAATGCAGCAAATGGCCCTCCATCTTAAGATGACTCTGTTTGGTCTTACTCACTTAAGTGCTTCCGGTATGTTTCTCCACCTTTTGCACAGAGATCGAAGAGTGAGGACTGGGAGGGGTGACTGGAGGAAGCTCGTGAGCCTTTGGGAGTTACTCTCCAGTGGGCGTGCCTTCTCTACGTGGAGAAGGGTGTGCTGTGTGGTCTGTTCTTCCCGCCACCCCCAGGGAATGACTCTTCACACCAGGGCTGCTGGCCTTCAGTGACAGCGGTCTCATTGGCTTCCCCACTTCTCCTGCCTCTCCTCAATCCATTCTCCACCAGTCATCTAAGAAGCCAAGCAAGCCAGCTATGGGCTCAGCATGACCTGTTCATAGAGAGAAAAACCTGAGTATCCCCAATTTGTTTCCCTGTAGGAGTGGTGAATAGGCAAGGGGGTACATAACACATGTCTCCTCTAGAGGAAAAGCTGATCTGAATTTGCTTTGCTGTTTGAAGAAAAACATTTTTTTCAAATCATGTTGAAGACTATTCCAGTGAGGGCTTATGCTAATCAGACAAACACTTGGGCTGTCATGTGTTGAGTCTTCAGGTGAGCTGAGGCTTGGGCCACCCATGGGTCTCATCTATCCTGGAATTATCACCATCTCCTCCAGTCTTATTTCAAAGAGTCTAAACATTTCTATTCTCCTAGAGTCCCTGCCCTTACCAAATTTTAATTCATATTTTTCTGTCTTTCTGATTCCCAAAGTAGCTTTGAGAATGTTTTCATATGTGTTTGTGTGTGCCTACGTGTATGCACATCCATATGTTGTATGTGGTGTGTATTCACATATATTCATTACTTTTGAAAATTTATTGCTAATCTGCATAAACTTTACTTTTCCATGTAAATCTATCAAAGGCTCCTTTTTAGTGTGAACCCATGAGCATGTGACCTGATGTTTTAGGATGCTCTTTTTGAACTTTTAGGAGGGCTCCTCAGTGAAGGTGCCCCAAAACTGAAGGCAAAAGACTTCACTTTTATTCCAAGGTTAGCCTTGTTTCTGTTTGTTGAGACATCCTTAGCTTGGTGACCCATAGAAAGAGTCCAGGGTTTGGAGATGGCATCAACTTAAACTCCAGTTCACTCTTGCTGATAGGAGACACTTTGGATCTAGGTGCTTCAGTCCCTTCCTGAGAAGTCCTCACAGCTGGTGAGCCCTGTGACTCTGTCCTTTAAGCCATGAGCCACGAGGCATTCTGTTGCACAGGGAGAAGAGCTGGCTTGCACCAGCGGGTTTAAAGAAGTTGACACAGGGGCTAGAGAGATGGTTCAGTGGTTAAGAGTACTTGCCCTCTTTCCAGAGGATATGAGTCATTCCCAGCACCCATGTCAGGTAACTTCCAAGGGTGTGTGTGACTTCATTTCCAGGGGATCCAAGTATCCACATGCAGACCCAACACATAATTAAAATAATAATAAGAAGAATACATGTCTAAAAAGAAGGCCAGTTCCTTTCAGGCTTGCTCCTTCCCGCCCAGGAGGGCTGGTGAGACTTCCTCTCAAACCTGCTTTACAGGTATTTACTGCCACAGCTACTTATGTTATAGGTGAAAGACATGTGCTTCCAAAGAACATAGCATTGCTCTTCGACCACTTACTCAGTAAACCCAGTCTGAAAGCCCAAAGAACCTTTGGCATCAACATGAGAACAGTCTTTGGCCTCTGTTGGTACGAAATGTCTACTCTCCAAGCCTGAGTGTCGTCTCTGTCCTCCCTCCATACTTTTTGGGTGGGGCTAAGGGATGTGACCCCTGTGCCACCACCAGGGAGCTGCAGGTGTGCACAAGGACACACTTGAATGTGAAAACACCAAGCAGTGCTAGTCAAAAGAATTGACTCCTTATTTCTTTTCTTTTCTTTTTTTTTTTTTTTTGTTTTTTTCGAGACAGGGTTTCTCTGTGTAGCCCTGGCTGTCCTGGACTCACTTTGTAGACCAGGCTGGCCTCGAACTCACAAAGATCCGCCTGCCTCTGCCTCCCAAGTGCTGGGATTAAAGGCGTGCGCCACCACCACCCGGCTCCTTATTTCTTAAAGATAGAACCCCAGGCACCCAGGAGGCTAAGGCAGGAAGATAATAAAGGGTTAACAACTAGCCTGAGATGCATGCATATCCCCCTTCAGTAAGCAAACAAAACAGACACCATATTCTGACCTTGAAATTAAGTGAGTATCAATATGTGGAAGAGAGTCAACCTTTTCTCACACCTGACTAAACTCTACGGACTAGACAGAGACCCTAATGGGAAAGAAATCTTTTCTTCTAGCTTTAGAATTGAATTTATATTGACACAAATGTAGATTCTTCCAAAGCCTGTGGGTTTATTATTTTAAAAATTCAAGTTCCAAGGACAAGTTTTACAAACAGTAAGATTTTTTTTTTTGGGGGGGGGGGGCAGGGAACAACTTACCCTATTCTGATCACCATGTTACTTCTCATACTTGAAGTCATTAAACCAATCAATCAATTTATGTCCAGATAAATATTAAAGCACATATGCCTTTAAGAATAGAGAGCTAGTAGTAGTTATTTTGGTCCCAGCCCCACTGGCACATGTCTTTTTCTGTTTAGTTGTTTGTTTCTGTATCACTTCCTTAGGGTTACATGGGGACATTTCAGTTCCCATCAAGTCTTTCCTTACTGTCACCTGCCTGCCTCCTCAAATTTCACGAGAGGCTGACTCAGGCCACTACTAATCTTCCTTGAAATGTAGCTTCGCCGGGCATGCTTGGTGTGGCTATTTTTGTAAGAATAATCAGCTCAGCAAATCATGAGCACTGACCTGGTTATTCCACACACGGAAGTGAGTGGGGCAGAGTAAAGAGGGAAGGCTAGAGAGCCCCCCGCCCCCCACTCCTAAGAAATTGAGCCATTGATCTCCCAGCCACTCTTTGAGGAAATAGAGGAAAAGACTGATACCAGGAGGTTAATCTCGGACATTTGTTCTGCAGCAGGAAAAGTCAGCAGTAAAGTTTTCACACATTGCTTTCTCCTTTGTTCCTTCATCGATCCATGCCAAACACGGAGCACTCACGGAGAGCTGGGGGTGACAGAAATATCATGGGATGTGTGTCCCACACTGCAGTCCCAACTCCCCCCTCCCCCCCACCTCCTGTAGAAGAATGAAACATGAACTTCCATGGTGGGCAGTCCTCCACTGCACAGGAAGATGTGTACCTCCTGGTGTCCCTAGGCCCTATGAACATTGTTTTCTGCACAATGCTAGCAGACTTCAGTGTGCTGGCGGGGGGGCAGTTGGTCAGAAGCGCAGCCCGCACTCCTTTGGCTGAACAATAGTCCTTCCCTTGTCTGATTAGTTGATGGAATTGTATAGATAACCCTTGCATAGATAACTGGCCTTAAAGTGTTACAGTTATTTTACTTGGACTTGGAAAAATTAATTTTTTTTACAAATATCCCCTACCTTTACTCCAAAATTAATCATTTTAGTACTCAAGGTCAACCTGATTCTTCAGCTAAAAGGACTCAGCTAATGATTAGTGAGTCAGGAACAGCTCTGAGATTTTGAGGTCAGGGAGTGTGTGTTCGGTAAGGGAGTTCTGTTGCAGGTGACCTATACACCTGGTAGGTGATCTACACACCTAGGCCTCTTTATTTTAAAAACATACATTTACCTTAGATGAACACACCCCTCTTTTAATTAATAATTAATTTATTTTCGGTATATGAGTTGCCCTATCTGCATGTACACCTGCAGCCTGAAGAGGGCGTCAGATCACATTGTGGATGGCTGTGAGCCACCATGTGGGTGCTGGGAATTGAACTCAGGACCTTTGAAAGAGCACTAGCCAGTACCTTGATCCATCCGGGAAACTGGATGAAGCTGTCCTGGGGCAGGTCAGGAATGCCAGAGGGAATGGAAAAGTTGCCCACGTAAAAGGTGGGGAGTGTAAAATTTGAAGAGTGGAAGGCCACAGGTCCATCATGGCAGCCCTCACCATGGGCCTCCCAGCCTCCAAGGTGGCTGCATACTGCAGTCTCAATATCCAGTGGGAAGATGGTCCAGTTGGTGAGGATAGTGTAGTTGAGGGTCATGTTAGAAACCAAACCCTGTCAAAGGAAAACACAGAGCAGGGAAGGAGAGGACTCATGGGGTCACTGAATTCCTGGGAGAAGGTGCAGGAAATGAGCCTCAGCTGTATGCATAACCAGGTAAGTCATCTCTCCAGCCCCCACACCCCTCTTTTAAGTCCTAACATCACTGAGTTACACTAACATAAGTCACCAAATAATATGGAGCTTATACTGTCGACCCAGAGTTGGAAAATCGACTCTGATTTGAACATTTGATCTTTTGAAGTATTTGCTGGTCAAATAGGAATAGGAAAGTAGGACCACATTTTTGAATGAAATAATGACAATTCACAAAGGTCCCTGTCAAAACACATTGCTTTTCCCTTGAGAAAAAGGTCCCTGCAGAGTCTTGCTTTCTTAGCTCTGGAGATGAATCTGCTGTGACAGTTATGAAATTGCATTAGCCAAGAAAGTCCAGGGGTTATGAGGAAAATCTTGAGGTTGGTGAGTTCTTTAAGATAAAGTAGCAAAAGTGGGTCTACTTGTTATCCATCCATAGAATTGCCCAGAAAAGGGTTTTGATTATTTATACCTAAATACTGTCAGAGGAAGACTCCTCCTTTCTCTATGCATTCTTTTGAAATGTAAAATCTGCTGCGGTTGTGGTTCTCTGGGGCCATCATCTACCCATAGAGTTGTGCCCTACAAACTTCAGTGGGCAAGGAATGGAGTGAACTATTGGAAACCTGCCCCACAGAAGAAGCTAGACCCAGTAGATAGGGTGGGCGAGGAGGACTCATTTTCTGGTTCACAGTGGCCCCTTCTTGTGGTGTCCTTATCCACTTGGTGGAAGGTTAGCTAGGTCTCTGGTTCCTCTTCTCCATAACCCACTTCTCTGACTCTTCCTTTTCTCTTTCCCATTTACTCCCTTCTTTTTGAAAAAGATTCTTACTGTTTAGCTCAGGCTGGCTTTGAAGTAATTATCCTTTTGTCTCAGCTAAGTTCTGAGATTATAGTCATGTGCTACAGTGCCTGGCCCTGGGTGCTCTCTCTCTCTCTCTCTCTCTCTCTCTCTCTCTCTCTGTCTGTCTCTCTTCCCCCCACCCTCTGTGTATGTGTGTGTGCATATTGTATGTTGGTATGCACAATGTCCATGTGTGAAGGCTGGAAAGGACACCAGATATCTGCCTTATTCCCCTGAGATAGGTGCTCTCACTGAATCTGGAGCTGGATGTAGTGGTCTCTTTTTAAAAGGGAGCTCTATTCTCATGATGTACTAAATTTCTAACCATTTGTTAACCAGCATCCTTTGAACTTAGAAATGCCACCTTATATTAACAAAATAAAGAAGACTGTGATATAAGAAACACAGAATGGCAGTTTTATAAGTCTTAAAGGAAATGTAGCTGTCAAGGAGACCTCACATTGAAATCAATTTGACCTGTGCCTAACGCATATTTACTCTGGGGAACAGGAAATAACAGGCAGAATTAGTCCTGGGAGTCGAATGTGTAACACCAGTTCTGACAGCTAAGAGAAGAGTTTATTTAGGAGTGACAGAGCTTTGCAATCAGCAGACAAGTACCATGGAGAACAGTGGTGGGGGTTGCACAGTGTGCTCAGGAAGGCAAAAGAGCATAAGGATTTTTTAAAGACAAAATGAGGAAGGTTGCAGAAATTATCTGTTAGGGTTCTCTAGAGGAACAGAATTGATAGGATGAAGGTACACTGAAGAGATTATATTAGGTTGATTTACATGATATGGTTGGAATACCTGGATACTGAGAACCTGGCAGTGGTCCACAGGGCTGGGTGCTTCAGCAATCTGAATCTGGGCACCAAATCTTGGCCTTTGGACCACAGTAGAAGCTTGATGAGTATGGTTCAAATATCAGGGAAGGAATAATCATCATTAGCAGCAGCAGCAGCAGCAGCAGCAGCAGCAGCAGCAGCAGCAGCAGCAACATAAATTAACTCATCTGTTAGAGTAAAAACCAGTAGGGAAAAAAAAAGCCCCACAAAGACCTCTTCTTCCATGGCCTTTTTATCTGGTTCCCTGCCAGAAGGTGCCACCTACACTTAGTATGTGTCTTCCCAACTCAGTTGACAGCCAGGACAGTGCCCCACAGACATACCCATAGGCCAATCTGATCTAAACAAGTCCTCATTAAGACTCTCCTTCCGGGTGATTGTGTCAGGTTGACAGTTAAAACTCACTAGCACAAGTTGTTTTGTCAAAATTATTGTTAGGGAAAGGGGAAGTGACATGAGCCCAAGACTGAAAGGCAGTTTCTGGCAGGTGGCATTGCAAAGCTGGCCTTTCTGTGAGCACACGGTTCATTGTGAAGGCCTGTGGTGGTATGGCAGTCTTCTCTGATAGGTTTTTGTTTTTTTTGTCAGAGGTTATGTGTACGTGAGATGCCCTCCTTTATGATTGCTTCCCTCTATCTCATTTTTCAGTTTAGTCTAAGGGACTCCATTTTTTTATTCTGGCAACTTTTTACTATTCTATTGTGATTTTGATATCATGCTAGGTTTCTTTTGTAGTTCATAGAACAATCTTCCTTCCCTAGTTTCCAGTTTTTGCTGACTATCGTATTACCCCCACATGCAGTGACCAAGATGTGTGGTTTGAAGACACAACACTAAGACAGGACTGCGTGATGCTCTCATGTGACAGGCACAATTCAGACATCATGAGATCCCCAAAGACCAGAGACACGATCAGTACGGAAGACGGCCTGTGTGTGCTTGGGCCA
>CAJQZJ010033609.1:888571-905676 GCA_907164525.1 Lophiomys imhausi | reverse complement strand
TATGGAAGACGGCATGTGTGTGCTTGGGCCAGAGACACAGATCAGTATGGAAGACGGCATGTGTGTGCTTGGGCCAGAGACACGATCAGTATGGAAGAAGGCATGTGTGTGCCTGGGCCAGAAGTGGTTTCTCCACATTCCTTGACATAGTAGAAATTTCAGGCAGATACTGAACGGTCTGCTGCCATTTACAGCCACGGTTACATAGGATTCTTTGCACCCTTCCCTAGGCTCCTTGTACCTCTGCCTTTACTGGGAAGTAAAGCTTGGGTGCTTAGATAAAACCTAGTCAGATATTTTAAATCGAGATTCTCTTTCTTCTTAGCCTAAGAACTGAAGTGGTTATTTATGGAATTTTGTAAATCCAAAAGAAACTGTTTTAAAATTCTGATCATATTATAAGCAACCTGGCAGGAAAGGGGATGTTTTAAAGAGAACACTGTACTATCAGACTATTGAACAAATAGACCCCAAGGAATTAAAATCTCTGAAGAATCACATGTTAGTGAAAGGGAATGGCTGACACCCTCATGGAAGCCAGTGGAGGAATTTGACTCCTGGGAACAGTTCGACTCCATATTGTTGCTGTTGTTGTTGTTTTGTGGTCTCTCACTGAACCTTGGACTCATCAATTGGCTGTCTTGGCTTCTCCTTGTTCTTTACATAGGTCCCAGTACTGAATCCGGGTCCTCATCTTCCTTAGCACACACGGCACCAATGAGCTCTCTGCCCAGCCCATTTACCTTTTTGGCTGTTGTACTGTGGGTAAATTGCCAAATCTAGTTTTGAGCCCAGGTTTTGAGCCTAGATCTCCAGTAGCAATACTATCTCAGCCCAAACTGGAAGATGGCTGACTAGGTGACATAGAAGAGACATTCTAGTCACTATAAATTAACCCAAAAGTAGCATGTTTCTTTTCCTTAAATGTTCTTAAGTTCCAGGATTTCTTGAAGATTAAGGTAGTGTATGTGGTTCTCCCTGCTTGAGGAAACACGATTCCAGTTCAAACAGTACACATAAATAAGAGGACCTGCTTGATGTCTTTAAGGTGAGTCATGGTGGCAAGCCTTTGGAAACATCGAGGCCTCTCTTGATATCTAATCCCCAGTCTGAGGTTGCAGAGAGTGAGCAAGTCATGCCTCAGGACCTTCAGTTTTGCAGGAAAACACGGCCAGACATGTTCTGGCGACACCTGCTGACTGTTTGTTTTGAAGGGACAGTGAACAATTTCTAAGCCCAGGCTTCCCAACGAAAAAGCCGACAAGGAGAACAAAACCTACTTTATACCCAAGCTTGTTTCTGTTCCTTAAAGATTCAAGCCATGAACACATTTACTTTGAAGAAAACTTTCTAGAACCTCTGTTGTCTTTTAATTATCTGTCCTGCAGTTTTTCCGAGTGCAGGACAGCTCACTGTCTCTGGTCATTCACTACTTACTTCCTGTCAGCCTGCACATCCACAGTAGTTTGTTTTTAACCTGAAGGGTTCTTTTTGACAGTCTCCTGATGTTAGCCAAATGTGTTATACAATTTTAAAATGCAAACTGTGTAGCATTTAATTAATGCTCTACAATACTGTTACAACCAATATATTTTAAAATTTCTATTAGGAAAAAAGATTCAAACTAAAGAAATACAATAGGAAAACATAAGAAAACCTTACCTGCTCTAGAAACCAACAGGGGGCCTGGAATGGCCTTGTCCCACACTGTAATTGCCAGTTGTAGGATTTTAGACCGCTGGCGTCCTTATGGTGTGTCTTCAGTTCTCTTCCAGAGGAGGAGGCTTGACATGTGTTTGAGCTACAGTCCAGTCCACGAAATCTAAGAACCTTCCAGATGTAAGAGAAGTTGGAGTCTCTGGAACTTAAAGAACCACCTAGAGTGAGCATCAACTAGCTACTTTTTTTTTTTTTTTTTTTTTTTTTACAAATGGAAACATTTCCACCCAGAGGGAGGAAGGAGGTTTATAGGTAAAGATACACACAAACTGAGCACAAAAGAAACCAGAGTTACAGGACCCAGGAGGCTCTGCCTAGGGCTGTATAATGCAGTAAGTAAGCAGTAAATAGTGCTGCGGAGAGTCTCCGAGCGCTACCCCTTAATTTGGGCCACAGGTCTCCCGATTCTGGATGGAAGTGAGTCCCCACCTATGCTGGGGTGGGCCGTTTGGTAATACAGCTGAGAGAGAACTGCTCTCTTCAAATAAACCCATTCTTCCCCAGGTTAGGCCTGGGTGCAGTCTTTTCTTTGGCTTGTCCATTTGTGCCTTTTCTGGGTTGCGTAGCTGTTTGCTCGCATCTCCCGGGGAAAGCCACCTAACAATGAATAAAGAAGGGGGACCAAGCCTGCAGCCCCAGCGGGAGATTTTAGACTACAGAGTCCATGGAGCTGGTATTGGAGGCACGGCCTGGGGAGGAAGAGGCTATGGGAACAGAAACAAACGTGTCTATCGGGTATTAGCACTAAGAGTAGGTGGATGACCCAAGGGAGTACTGAAATGCCACTAAATGATAAGGGAGACTCTGGTGTGAGGAAGACTGAGCAGCTAACGTACATGTCTTTTAAAATCACTGGTGACAGGAAGTTTATAAATAAATATTTGGATCTCCTCTACTTCTGTGTCTTCGGCCCTAGGAGGCAAGTTAATTTTGCTCGGGAAATACAAATTGAGTCATAGGATGATAATTCTGTTCGTTTCGAAATACATTCAATGTCCACAGAGATCATTTAAAGTCCCTTTCCTTAGTTTTTTAGGAGGTGACCCATCATTTCAATATATTAGCAGGTAGGGTTCACCTTTTGTATAGAATGAGTCAGACAATGTGAATTTTCTCACAAAATTTCTTGCCATTTGGGACAGTGAATGAGAACAGGAAACCTGAATCCCTGTTGTCAGTCCTCTGACTTCCCACTCATTCCTGAGAGGTGGGGCAGGGTGAGGCCATTTAACTCACTTGTAGGAACCACGGATAGTTTATTAACATACTAAATCTTCATCCAACTTAAACTGAACCAATGAGCCAACCCGCACTCCCTGAGGAGGGGAATGCCGTGTAACTGTGTTTGAACACACACGCACACACACACACACACACACACACACACACACACACACACACACACACACACACAGAATGTATCTTTACAAACAAAATGCTTAGTGATTAGGGCACGTGATTGACACCCAGAGGAAATATGCGTTGGAGGGGAGCCCTGGGAGACCCATACGTGCTCTAGGCATTCGCCTTTCTGATTTTACACCATGAAGTAATGAGAGGATCTGGGAGGATATATTGGGGTGGCTGGAGAAGGGGTGTTACTTGTCAAGTGGTTTGAACCATATATTAAACATCTTAGGCCCAAAAGCCCAATCCAAAAATGCTATAACACCTCCAAACTGTTGGGGCACTGGTATTATACTTGAGGTGGGAATTTTCATGCCATGAAACTTGGCTTCATTTGTAAAATTGCAGCTATGTTATATAAAGTTACCTTCAGACTCTGTGCATTAGGCGTGTATAAAACATAAACAAGCCAGTTGCAGAGGCACACACATATAACCTCAGGAGACTTACTGGCAGGAGGATTGCGGCAACTTTGAGGCCAGCTTAGTCTACTTTGTGACTACTAGGCCAGGCAGCACTAGAGAGCAAGACCTGTCTCAGTAACTCAAATAAGAACAATAACACCAAAACACTGATCGGACAAAAAAATTAATAAATTTCATGTTATACTTGAATCCTGCAAAGATATCTTATCATGCCTATATAAATATGAAAAATATGAGGTCTAAAAGATTCTGGTCACAAGCATTTTGGGTGATTTGTAAAATAATTTAATCATTAATAATTAATATAAACATCATGGCCACACTGGATCAGGGAGCCCTCCAGCCTGAGCCTAGAAACTTTGCTAGACTGTCTTTTGGCAGCCATGGGAACTGTCTAAAACAGTGGTTCTTAACCTTTCTAATGCTGAAACCCTTTAATACAGGGTTCCTCATGTTGTGGTGTCCCCAACCATAAAATAATTTTTGTTGCTACTTCAAAACCATAATTTTGCTACTATTATGGGTTATAATATAAATATCTGTGTTTCCTGATGGTGTAAGATGACCCCTGTGAAAGGGTCATTTAACCCCAGTAGTGTGGCAACCCACAGGCTGAGAACGACTGGTCTAAAGACACACCTGCCTTGTCCTAAATGGTATCCAGTTAAGCCGCTGTGTAGCTTGAGGGAGCACCAGATCTCCCTCCCAGTTCTCCACTGCTCTCATTTCTGTGATCTAAGGAGAAATGAAAACAGACAGTAAATCCATCATCTTTGGCCACCAGATCAAAGGCCAGGTCCAAGCTAAATGAGTACTTCAGATTTTGAGCACTGCAGTGAGATTTTCAACACAGTGACAGCTCCATTGTTGACCCAGTTTTCTCTGATTAGCTCAGGGAAACCAAGCATTTAATTTTGGAATTTTTATTTTATTTTATTTAAATTTTTTTCAATTTTCTATTTTACATCCCAATCATAGTCCACTCCTTCCCCTCCTCAGGGTCCTGCCCTCCTTGCCCCTCTCCCATTCCCACTCCCTTTCTCCACAGAAAAGGGAGTCCCTCCCCCACAGTCCCACTTCAGCATATGGAGTCTCATCAGGTCTGATCACTTCCTCTTCCACTGAAGCAGGCACCACAGCCCCATTGAGGGGGAGTGATCAAAAAGCCGGCCTCAGAGCCCTGGACAGAGACAGCCTCCACTCCACTTGCTAGGGGCCCTCATGATGACCAACCTGCCCATCAGTTACATATGTGTAGGGGGGCCTAGGTCCAGTTCATGCATGCCCTTTGAATGGTGGCTCGGACTCTGTGAGCCACCATGGACCTACGACAGTTGACTCTGTTGGTCTTCTTGTGGAGTTCTTGTCCCCTCCGGGTCTTTCTATCCTCCTCCCCTGATTCTTCCATAAGATCCTCTGCCTTCGCCCTAATCTTTGGCAGTGAGTCTCAGCTTCTGTTTGGATCCTCTGCTGCATGAAGGTTCTCAGTGGACAATTATGCTAGGCTCCTGTCTTTAGGCATAGCAGAGTATCATCAATAGTGAAAGGGGTTGGCTCTCTCCCTTGGGATAGGTCTAAGGTTGAGCCCATCTTGATTGGTCATTCCCTCAATGTCTGCTGTATCTTTATCCCTTCACATCTTGTATACAAGGTTAATTTTGGGTTGAAGGTTTTGCGGATTGGTTGGTGATCCCCTCCTTCCTTTAGAAGTCTTATCTAGCTAGTGGAAGACCTCTTCAGTCTCTGTATCTCCTGCTGGTAGGAGTCTCAGCTAGAGTTATCACCATCTCCTCCCAGAGTCTACCTTATTGTCAGTCATCAGCCTATCTCAGAGATGACCCCCTCTGTTTCCCATCTTTCACCCAGCCCATTCAACCGCCAGCCCCTCTCTCCCCATAGCTGATTCCCCACTGCTTTTTCTCCTCTTTCCTTCTTCTACCCAGTTCCCTCTCATCATCTACTTCCACTGTCTTTTCTCTCTCCCCTTTTGAGTGGGTTTCAAGCATCCTCTCTTGGGCCCTCTTAGTCACTTAGCTTCTTTGGGTCTGTGTATTGTAGAATGGTTATCCTGTACTAAATGGCTAGTATCTGTTTATGAGTGAGTACATATGATGCATATCTTTCTGGGTCTGGGTTACCTCATTCAGGATGATCTTTCCTAGTTCCATCCATTTGCCTGTGAAATTTATGATTTCACAGTTTTTAATAACAGAGTAGTATTTCATTGTGTAGATGTACCACAATTTCTTTATCCATTCTTTGGTTGTGGGACATCTAGGTTGTTTCCAGTTTCTAGCTATTACAAATAAAGCTGCTATGAACATAGTTGAGCAAATATCCTTGTGGTATGGTGGAGCATCTTTAGGTATATGCCCAGGAGTGGAATAGAGCTGGTCTTGAGGAAGAACTATTCTTATTATTCTGAGAAACCACCATATTGATTTCCAAAGTGGTTGCACAAGTTTGCACTCGCACCAGCAATGGAGGAGTGTTTCTCTTTCTCTACATCCTCGCCAGCATATGCTGTCCCTTGAGTTTTTTATCTTAACCATTCTGATGGGTGTGAGATGGAATCGTAGAGTTGTTTTCAGTTGTATTTCTCTGATGACTAAGGATGTTGAGCATTTCTCTAAGTGCTTCTCTTCCACTTTCTTCAGTTGGGAATTGTCAGTTTAGCTCTGAACTCCATTTTTTTTTTTTTTTTTTTGTTTTTTCCAGACAGGGTTTCTCTGTGTAACAGCCCTGGCTGTCCTGGACTCGCTTTGTAGACCAGGCTGGCTTCGAACTCACAGAGATCCGCCTGCCTCTGCCTCCCAAGTGCTGGGATTAAAGGCGTGAGCCACCACGCCCGGCTCTGAACTCCATTTTTAAAATGAATTATTTGGTTTGTTGGTGTTTACTTTTTTGAGTTCTCTCTCTATTTTGGATAGTAGTCCTCTATCAGCTGTAGGGTTTGTGAAGATCTTTTCCCAATCTGTAAGCCGCCATTTTGTTCTCCTGACACTGTCCATGGCCTTACAGAAGCTTTTCAGTTTCATGAGGTCCCATTTATTGATTGTTGATCTTAGAGCCTGAGTTATTGGTGCTCTGTTCAGGAAGTTGTCTCCTATGTCAATGCGTTCAAGGCTGTTCTCCACTTTCTTTTCTAATAGGTTTAGTATATCTAGTTTTATGTTGAGGTCTTTGATCCACTTGGATTTGAATTTTATACAGGTTGAGAAATAAGATCTATTTGCATTTTTCTACATATAGACATTCAGTTAGACCAGAACCATTTTTTGAAGATACTGTCTTTCTTCTATTGTTTGGTTTTGTCTTCTTTGTCAAAAACAAAGTGTCCATAGTTGTGTGGGTTTATTTCTGGGTCTTCAGTCTGATTCTATTGATCAACCAATCTGTTTCTATGCCAGTATCATGCAGTTTTTATTACTATTGCTCTATAGTACAAGTTGAAGTCAGGAATGATGATGCTTCCAGAAGCTCTTTTCTTATAGAGGATCGTTTTTAACTATTCTGGGTTTTTTGTTTTTCCATATAAAGTTGAGAATTGTTCTTTCTTTTTTTTTTTTTGAGAAGACACACAGAATTTATTATTATTTAGAAGGACTTAGATATCTCACATGGCAGCTCTTCTGTTTGGGTATTCTGTGCCACCGTTGCTGTATAATTAAAGCGCATGTAGAAAAAAAATGCTTTTACTACAAGAAGCTTTACAATGCTTGTGAAAAATGATTCGATTTGGTTTAAGTGCAGTAGATTTCTGCAAGTATCACCCTAAAGTCCCCATGGCAGGGCTTTCCTCTTCTTTTTTTATTTTTTATTTTTTTATAAGTACTTTATTTTTTTTTCTTCAAGTTACATCTCAGTCACAAACCCTTCCCTATTCCCCCTTCCTGTCCCACCCTTCCACCCTCTTCCCCCTCAACAGCTTCCCTTTTCAATCCAACAAATGGTTCTTTCTCTTATAACAGTAAATTCTATACAAAACAGCAGAATTAAATATGCCACATTTATGAGAGTTAAATGGCCCAGTATACCTTCCCAATGTCCAGTTCATACATATTTGGCCCCTGACTTTAACCTACCTTCTAACCATCTCCATGAGTTTAAAGTTCTATAACTGACTTAGCTTTCATACTAACTTGCATCACTATTATAACCATCTTCTTAGATCTAGAACGCCCTCTTGATTCCTAAACAACTCAAAATTTAGCTATGAGACTCAAGCTGTCTATTCTTCAACCACCTCAGAGAGCTGAGAAGGATAAATATATCTGATTATATAGGAAGTGCAGGGCCTGCAGCTTCCAATACTAAGAAATGACAAACCAGTGACTACCTGGACAGTTCCCATTTTCTCTCCATACATTCCAGCATCAGTCTTCAGCCTTTTGGTCCTGTTTCTCTGACAGACATTTATTGTAGAGCAGGGATTATGAAGGACTAACCTACCCTGTCTTGGCAGAGCTAGGCTGTCGACTTCCATGCTACCAAGTTTTGTCCTTTTTGGACAGCAGTCTGTCTGCAGTTGAAGCAAGGAGTTTTTCCATGCCAAGAGACAGGCTTGCCACTAATTCAACCATCTCACACTGGAGATTCTTCGATGCTTTTCTTCTACTTGGAGTAGAATAGGGGGTGCTGTCAGGAGCTGATATGTCACGATATCAAAAAAAAATCTTAATTTAAGACCACATCTTTGAATGCCATATTCTGCAGATCTCTTGAGGTTTTTGAAGATGCCTTATCTATCTCTTGTATTTAGATAAGCAAATGGTGCTTGTCTCTTAACAACTTGATTACTGAGTAGCTTAGAGAATATCTGTGATAGACTGTCTTAGTAGCTAACAAGGTGACATGCATGCATGACTAGGAGTTTGTTTTTCTTAACTATCCTAAACAGTTTAAGACGGTTGGTATCAAGAGGCCAGAGCTTCACATTTCATTTTTAAGTATCTCTAGGTACGATACCATTAGGAAGCGTTACCTTTAATTTTGTATCAATATACAAAGATCTATTCAAATGTGGCTAAATATACTCTTAATTTTGTATCAATATACAAAGATCAATGCCTATGCGGCCCAATACAATCTTAATATTGCATCCATATACAAAGGTCAATACCATTGTGGCCAACTATAATCTTAATTTTGTATCAATATGCAAATATCAATACCGACATAGACCAATATAATCTTATTTTTGCACAATAAACAATGGTCAATACCACTTTAGCCAAATATACTACTAATTTTGTATCAATATACAAAGGTATAAGGGCATATTCAATAATCTGACCCTTCTTCTTGGTCCTTCCTGTGCTATGTCTATGTCTCAATTTTTCTCAAGTCCGTGCATTCCTACA
Organism: Lophiomys imhausi; assembly: GCA_907164525.1. Lineage (NCBI taxonomy): Eukaryota > Metazoa > Chordata > Mammalia > Rodentia > Muridae > Lophiomys > Lophiomys imhausi. The sequence goes on along the minus strand of CAJQZJ010033609.1, from coordinate 896,762 downwards.
TAGGAGATAAAGAAGGATACAGAAAAGGGAAAGAAGGAATACCCTGGGTCTAACCTCCAAAGCCCATTAAACAGGACCATTTAACAACTTGTAATCTCTTCCCCTAAAAAACAGAGTTTTCAGTTGTCCTTCAAATAACCAAAAAAAGGGGAGGGGGTGGAGAAACACTGTAGGGGTTAGATTAATTAGATTTAGAAAATATATATGAGTTTCTGATACTGTCTCTTAATTCGGGGCCTGAAGAGCATTATCAGCATTGAAGTCAGGAAAAACAGGAAAGACTCAATAGACTGAAAAACAAGGTTGAAGTCAGGAAAAACAGGAAAGACTCAATAGACTTGAAGAAACAAAGTATCTGGCCTGACATTGTTTTCAGCTGCTAAGTGGGCGGAGCCCAAATTAAGCTGAAACAGAGTTCCTCCTATTTAAGGACAGTGCATGGAGCCCAGAAAAGAAAGAGGCCCCTGATGCTAGAGAGCTCCAAGAGTCCTGCTGAAAAAAGGGCTGGCCATTGATGGCCAGCTCTCTCCCTGAAGCAGAAAGAACCCGGTGAGCAAAGAAAGCCTGAGCAAGACACCAAAAGGCCAAGGACTGGACCCTGTGGCTCAGCTTTTGCCTATAGGGGTTTGATCTGTCGGAACAGTGGCCTAGGGGAAACTGTGCCTGGCTTTAAGGACTGAGGCAGAGCAGCTGAGTTCCTGATTCAAAAGAAGTAAGTTGGCCTGCAGACGGCTGGGGTCTCCCACAGAGAAGAAAGCATGAAGCCTTATTTAAGGTGAGACTGCAATAACCAACTTACCCTGACGAACCTGCATCTGAGAGATCCAGAAAAAGGACTGCTAAGTGCGTTAAAGAATCTACAACAAAGACTGTGTTCCTGACGACTGAGGACCTGCCCCAGAGACTGTATCATTCTAAAAGGTTATGAAATTAGTTGTTATAATTGTCAATAGGTTTAGTGGATAGGTTAAAGGGGTTGTAGGAATTTATAGGATTAATAGTTAAGAAATTGTTGGTGTTTGTTATAAGTGAATTTAGTAATAAATAAGTGGTAAATAATAAGTTAAAAGATTGGTTACAAAACACCCACCCCACCCTCTGGGTATGGGACGTCGCTTTCTTAAAATGACTTCCTGCTGATTTGGGTCATAGTAAACCTGTTTGGGGCCCAAACCAAAATGGAAAAATGGTTAAAAATGTTAATACAATCCTTTTATGTTCAGTCCTTCTGTTCTCAGCTGTTTAGATGTCCTAAGGAGTTTGTAGGCAGAAGCTGAACTTCCAGGCTTTACTGAGGTTCTGGCTGGGGCATTGTGTAGAGCTGAACGGTCTTAGCGATATTGAGTTGTTGTGGTTGTAGGCTTTTGATGGAGACAGCTATTGAGGGAGTCTGTCAGGCTGAATCATCTGGGTCACTCGTCTTCTTTTGGTGTCTGATTCTGATTTCTGCTGAGGTTTCTGTTGTCCAGTTGTCCCTGGGTTCCTTGAATGGATGCTTTGATTCTCCTGGAAAGATAAGAACAGAGTCCTGCCCTAATCCTCACTCAGGGACAATTGCCCTCTTTTTTTGGGGGGGGGGTAGGTAATATTTCTCCTGAAGCAAATTTGGTTTTTGACAATATATAAAGTGTTATCTTTCAATCTGGGTTAAAGAAGAAATTATTTTGTTATTTTGGAGCTAAACCAGCTTTAGTGTATATATTTTGAGATCTCGAAGGACAATTTGTTTGTATTGAGTGGGCCTTTTGTAAGCAGCTTTTAAACTTAGGTCCTTCCAAATCCTATGTGTGTGTCTCTGCATTCTAATTATTGGGGCCGAGACCTGTGGTTCCCATCTGAGGGGATTAAAGATGTGTTCCACCACTCCTGGATCGAAGTTTTTCTTTATTTAGAGTTTGTTTTGTATTAGGCTGACCTTGAGCTCTGAGATCTGCCTGTTTCTGTCTCTAGTGTGTTGGGGTTAAGGGTGTACTCTTCTTGAATGATGGGATTAAGGGTGTGTACCCTCACCACCCTTTTCCGTGTAACTCTAGAATTTATAAGTCCACTAACTCTATGGTGCTCTTCCCGTCTCTGCTGAAGTTAAAGGCATGGGTTAACACCACATTTCTCCTGTATTTTACCTTAGCTCTACATTTTTTCGACACTTGGAGGTTCATAAAACCAGGTTGAACGGCTGTGTCCTTTATTTTATTTACAGTGTTTTAACGTTGTTACCTGCTTTTTTTTTTAATTAGTAAATTTATTTGTTTGTTGCTACAGGTTACATCCTTAACATATTGTCCTCTTTTCCCGCTTCCCAGCCCCACCCTCCCATGCTCTACCCCCTGACCCTTCCGTCTTGATCCTCTGGGGTGGAGTGTCCCTGCATAACAGTCTCTCACCACAGATCAGGAGTCATATGAGGGCCGAGAGCCTCTTCATACACCGGGGGCCTACGAGGCAGTACTGACAGTGAAAGGTGTCTCCTTGCTACGGGGGGAATACTAAAAAAAAGACCAACAGACACACAAACCCACAAAAACAAAGAACAACAACAAAAAAAGAAAGGAAAAAGAAAGAGAAAAAAGGGAAAGGAAAAAGAAATGAAAAAAAAAGTTTATGTCCATATTCCTTTTGGTGTGTTGGTTGTAGTGCAGATATCCTGTACGATATAGTTAAAATCCTACTATAAGTGAATAGATGCCATGTGCATCCTTCTGAGTCTGGGTTAGCTCACTCAGGATGAGCTTCTCTAGATCCATCCATTTGGTTGCAAATTGCATGATTTCATTGTTTCTTATAGCTGAGTAATATTCCATTGTATAGATGTACCACAATTTTTAATCCATTCTTCAGTTGAGGGACACCTGGGTTGTTTCCAGTTTCAAGCTATTACAAATAAGGCTGCTATGAACATAGATGAGGAGACTTCCCTATGTCTCCGTGAGAGGTCCTTTGGGTGTATACCCAGAAGTGGTATGGCTGGGTCCTGAGGCAAAGTTATTCCAAGGTTTCTAAGATATCTCCAGACAGACCTCCATAGTGGTTGCACAAGTCTGCACTCCCACCAGCAATGGAGTAGGGTTCCCCTTTCTCCACACCCTCGCCAGCATGTGCTGTCATTTGAGCTCTTTATCTTAGCCATTCTGACAGGTTTGAGATGGAATCTCAGGGTCGTCTTGAGTTGCATTTCTCTGATGATTAAGGATGTCGAGCATTTCTTCAGGTGACTCTCGGTCATTAGGGATTCCTCCTTTGTGAATTCTCTATTTAGCTCCGTCTCCCATTTTTTGATTGGATTATTTGGTTTCTTGGCATTTAGTTTCTTGAGTTCTTTGTAGATTTTAGATAATAGCCCTCTATAAGATGTGGGGTTGGTGAAGATTTTCTCGCAGTCTGTTGGTTGCTGTTTTGTTCTAATGACTGTGTCTTTTGCCTTACAGAAGCTTTTCAGTTTCATGAGGTCCCATTTATTGATTGTTGATCTCAGGTCCTGAGCTGTTGGTGTTCTGTTCAGGAAGTTGTCACCTGTGCAAATGAGTTCGAGGGTTTCTCCTACTTTTTCTTCTAGTATCTTTAGTGTGGCCGGCCTTATGTTAAGGTCTTTGATCCACTTGGAATTAAGTTTTGTACAAGGTGATAGGTATGGGTCTAATTTCATTCTTTTGCAAGTGGACATCCAGTTGGACCAGCACCATTTGTTGTAGATGCTGTCCTTCTTCCATTGTGCGGTTTTGGCTTCTTTGTCAAAGATTAGTTGGCCATAGTTGTGTGGGTCCATGTTTGGGTCTTCAATTCGATTCCATTGATCCACTGGTCTGTTTCTATACCAGTACCATGCTGTTTTTATTATTATTGCTCTGTAGTACAGCTTGAAATCTGGGATGGTGAAACCTCCAGATGCTTTTTTATTGTACAGGATTGATTTAGTTATTCTGGGCTTTTTGTTGTTCCATATGAAGTTGAGTATAGCTTTTTCCAGGTCTATAAAGATTGTGTTGGTATTTTGAAAGGAATTGCATTGAATATATATAGTGCTTTTGGTAGAATAGCCATTTTTATTATGTTGATCCTACCTATCCATGAGCATGGGAGATCTTTCCATCTTCTAAAGGCCTCTTCCATTTCTTTCTTCAGGGGCTTGAAGTTCTTGTTGTATAGGTCCTTTACTTGCTTGGTTAGAGTTACCCCCAGGTATTTTATATTGTTTGTGGCTATTGTGAAGGGGGTTGTTTCCCTTATTTCTTTTTCAGTATGCTTGTTTGTTGTATAAAGAAGGGCTTCTGATTTTTTTGAGATAATTTTGTATCCAGCCACCTTGCTGAAGTTGTTTATCAGCTGTAAGAGTTCTTTGGTGGAGTTTTTGGGGTCGCTTATGTATACTAACATATCATCTGCGAATAGGGATAATTTGACTTCTTCATTTCCAATGTTTATCCCTTTGATCTCCTTTAGTTGTCTTATTGCTCTAGCAAGATCTTCAAGTACTATATTGAAGAGATATGGTGAAAGTGGACATCCTTGTCTTGTCCCTGAGTTTAGAGGAAATGCTTCAAGCTTCTCTCCATTTAATTTGATGTTGGCCACTGGCTTGCTGTATATTGCCTTTATTATTTCTATGTATGGTCCTTGTATGCCCGTTCTCTCCAGAACTTTTAGCATGAAGGGGTGTTGGATTTTGTCAAATGCTTTTTCTGCATCTAGCGAGATTATCATGTGGTTTTTTTCTTTCATCTTGTTTATATGGTAAATTACATTGATAGACTTTCGTATATCGAACCATCCCTGAATTCCTGGGATGAAGCCTACTTGATCATGATGTATGATATTTTTTATGTGTTCTTGAATTTGGTTTGCTAGTATTTTATTAAGTATCTTTGCATCTATGTTCATGAGGGAGATTGGTCTGAAGTTCTCTTTCTTTGTTGGGTCTTTGTGTGGTTTAGGAATCAGAATGACAGTGGCCTCATAGAATGAGTTTGGCAGTGTTCTTTCTGTTTCTATGTGGTGGAAGAGTTTGAAAAGTAATGGTGTTAGTTCCTCTTTGAAGGTCCGGTAGAATTCCGTGCTAAAGCCATCTGGCCCTGGGCTTTTTTTGGTTGGGAGATTATTAATGACTGTTTCTATTTCCTTAGGGGTTATTGGGCTGTTTAAGCTGTTAATCTGATTTTGATTTAGTTTTGGTAGGTGGAATTTATCGAGGAAATTGTCCATTTCGCTTAGGTTTTCAAATTTGGTGGAGTATAGATTTTTAAAGTAGGACCCGAATATTTTCTGGATCTCCTCAATGTCTGTTGTTATTTCTCCCTTTTCATTTCTGATTTTGTTGATTTGTGTTCTTTCTCTTTGCCTTTTAGTTAATTTGGCTAGGGGTCTGTCTATTTTGTTGATTTTCTCGAAGAACCAACTCTTGGTTTCATTGATTCTTTGTATAGTTCTTTTTGATTCTAAGTTGTTGATTTCAGCCCTAAGTTTGATGATTTCCTGCCTTCTGCTCCTCTTGGGCGTGTTTGCTTCTTTTTTTTTCCAATTCACCCAGCTTAGCTGTTAATTCACTAATATGACCTGTCACAATTTTCTTTTTGAATGCACTTAGTGCTATGAACTTTCCTCGTAGCACAGCTTTTATTGTATCCCATAGGTTTGGGTATGTTGTGTCTTCATTGTCGTTGGATTTTAAGAAGTCTTTGATTTCCTTCTTTATTTCTTCCCTGACCCAGTGGTCATCCAGTAAGGAGCTGTTCAATTTCCATGTGTGTGTAGGCTTTCTGTTGATTCTTTTGCTGTTGAAGACCAGCTTTAGTCCGTGGTGGTCTGATAAGATACAAGGTGTTATTTCAATTTTCTTGTATCTATTGAGACTATCTTTGTGTCCAACTATGTGGTTGATTTTGGAGAAGGTTCCGTGGGGTGTTGAGAAAAAGGTGTATTCCTTTGTGTTTGGGTGAAACGTTCTGTAGATGTCTGTTAGGTCCATTTGTTTCATGATCTCTGTTAGACTCAATATTTCTCTGTTTGGCCTCAGTCTTGATGATCTGTCCATTGTTGTGAGTGGGGTGTTGAAGTCTCCCACTACTAATGTGATGTGATAGACGTGCGATTTAAGTTTTAGAAGTGTTTCTTTTACAAAAGTAGGTGCCTTTGTATTTGGGGCATAGATGTTCAGTATTGAGATTCCTCTTGATGAATATTCCCTTTAATGAGTATATAATGCCCTTCTTTGTCTTTTTTCATTAACTTCAGTTGGAAGTCTGTTTTGTTTGATATTAGGATGGCTACTCCAGCTTGCTTCCTGGGTCCATTTGCTTGGAAAATCTTTTCCCAGCCCTTTACTCTGAGGTAGTGACTATCCCTGGTAGTGAGATGTGTTTCTTGTATGCAACAAAGGGACGGGTCTTGCTTGCGGATCCACTCTGTAAATCTGTGTCTTTTTATTGGGGAGTTGAGACCATTGATGTTGATGGATATTAGTGACCTGGGGTTGTTGTTTCCCATTAGTTTGGTATAGGTGATGGTCCTGTGCCTCTTTTGATTTAGTTGCTGAGGGGTTTTCTATTCCCTTTGTTTTCTTGGGTGAAGTTTTCTTCTCTGGGATGGAATTTTCCTTCTAGGATTTTCTGTAGGGCTGGGTTTGTGGGGAGATATTGTTTAAATTTGATTTTGTCATGGAATATCTTGTTTTCTCCATCTATGTTGATAGAGAGTTTTGCTGGGTATAATAGTCTGGCTGGGCACCTATGATCTCTCAGGACTTGTAGGATATCTGTCCAGGCCCTTCTAGCTTTTAAAGTTTCTGAGGAGAAGTCAGGTGTAATTCTGATGGGTCTGCCATTGTATGTGACTTGGCCTTTTTCTCTTACAGCTTTTAATATCCTTTCTTTGTTCTGTACCTTTGGTGTTTCAATTATTATGTGGCAAGAGGAGTTTCTTTTCTGATCTAATCTGTTTGGTGTTCTGTAAGCCTCTAGGATTTTTATTGGAATCTCTTTTTTCAGGTTTGGGAAGTTTTCTTCTATGACTTTGTTGAAGATATTTCCTGGACCTTGGAGTCGGGAGTCTTCTCTTTCCTCTATGCCTATGATTCCTAGGTTCTGTCTTTTCATTGAGTCCTTGATTTCTTGGATGTTGTGGGTGAGAGATTTTTTTAGCCTTCTCATTTTCTTTGGATGTTGTACTGATTTCTTCCATCGAATCTCCCATGCCTGAGATCCTGTCTTCCATCTCTTGTATCCTATTGTTGATACTCGCATCCGTAGCTCCTGTTCTCTTCCCTTGGTTCTCCACTTCCTCTTTTAACTCTGACTGTGTTTTCTTTATTGTTTCTATTTCTATTTTCATGTCTTGTATGGTATTGTTCGTTTTGTACATTTCCTTCACCAGCTTACTTGTTTTTGTCTGAAAATCTTTCATTGCTTTGTCTTTTTCCTGTTCAAGCTCTGTCACCTTGGCTTGGAGTTCTTTAATGGTGTTGTTCATTGTTTTGGCTTGTAAAATTGTGGCTTCTTTGAATACCCTCATAGATTTAAGTTCTTCTTGCAGGGACTCTATCACTTTCCATAATGCAGAATTGTCATCGTTTTCATGTGTTACTGTTGGTGTGAGGTCATCCGAATTGGATGAGCTAGGATAATTCTGCTTTGTTGGAGTCATATTTCCTTGATTTCTATTTTTTCTTGGACCTTTGGCCATGTGGGTGTGTTTAGCTGTCTGTTCTTGTCGTTTTCTGTGTTTGGATCCACAGGGGATGCTTTGGTGAAGGAGTCGTATTGCTTGGCTATCTGTCGTTGCTTACAGGGTGATCTCAGGGTCACTGTGGTTTTAATAGCCTGAATCCCTGTGAGCTGGTGCAGCCTATTCCCAGGTAGTGAGTAATGGTCTGGGATTGTTTCACTGCTCCCAGTTCAGACTTCTCTATGTTGTACACTGAGTGATCAGCCTGTAATGGTTCTGATGGTATGGACCTGTTTGCCCAGGCACAGATTTTGTGGGCTTTGTTTGTCCTCATGGAGGCTGACAGGGCCCGGCTCCACACCTAATATGTCTGGGTTTACTATAATACAGCTATGGACCCCTGGCTTTTGGTTACCCACTAGGCTTCTCCGCCACAGGCCTGGCCGCTTCCCTCCCTATCTGCTCCGCTGTGGGTGGGTGGAACTTCGGCCCCTCCCGCCATCTGAGCCGGCCTCCCGCCCTAGCTGCTTTGCCGTGG